>NW_017547202.1:2555921-2592857 GCF_001854935.1 Bemisia tabaci | reverse complement strand
TTTAACTTTTTTTTTTTTTTTTTTTTTTGGAGGATGACAATACTTCCTCTCTACCCTATGGGAGCGAGAAAGTAAAAAAGTTGACACTTCATCATTTCTAGGTTTTTTAAGGTGCCTGCGGTAAAAATAACCATACTTGAAAAATGTGTGTCCGTCCGTCCAGCGTCCTCTAAATCTGTTCAGCCATATCTCAAAATCTATCTGGTCAATTTCATTCAAAATATGCGTGGAGGACTATATGTATGGTCCCCATATTTTTTCAGTGTTGGTTAGGCAGCTAGGCTCACCTGTAAGTGATATATTGAGTGGATAGGAAGGCCTGGATACACGCTCAAATTTCCGTCAATTTCCGATCAAAATGATGACAAAAATGGCGGTCGAGAGTTATCTAGATTGATGGGTAAAAATAATTAAAACAGCATGTTGATTGAAATAAAAAGCACGGTTGTGAGAGAATCAGATGACGGATGAGACCCATAGTTCCATCAGCTAACATCAAATTTTTGCAGGCCGCAAAAAATTGATGATAGATCGTGCGCATCGGTCACCATTTGATCGGGAATCGATGGAAATTTGAGCTTGTATCCCGGCCTTTAATAGAAGAAAAATTGTGTTGCCAACTTGCAAAATCGCCACACTGGTAAAAAGACCCATTGGATCTAGAGTCCAGACTTTTGAAAACATTGACAAGAAAAAGGACTCTTGATTCAATCAGATTTAAGCTTAAATCAAAAGGAAATCCGCTCAAATTAAGAGGCTTGTTTCCTGATTTAAGCTTAAATCTGATTGAATCAAGAGTATTTTTTCTTGTCGATGTTTTTGAGAGTCTGGACTCTAGATCCATAATGTGTTTTTTTTCCAGTGCACTGTATAATTACAACGTAATGCAGTGTATGCCGTTTGGGTTTAACCCTCCAGCAATCAACAATCCTATCGATTACCCATTTTAAGACCTCATTTCAAACGTGTTAAGACGGCTTCATTGAGTGTGTGCTCGAGCTGGCAACCCGGCGCTCTTTTCGACTTTGGATAGCATGTGTTCGTGCTTCAAAGGGGCCACTCCTGCCCCCTTGCCCCCCTTCACTCCCTCTCGCCCTCCTAAATTTAAGTGTCGAAGCCAGTCCCATTCTGCACACGCTTAAATGCACATGCACTTATGCGCCCGCAGATTGGGCCGCCCCGATACCAAGATCGGGGTCTACGACCCGTGAAAAAATATCGCCTCCCGATGATTCTCCGTCGCCCTGTTTCCGCTTCGGTACCGGAAACCGGAAAGGTTCACGTAGTTTAAAGTTTTTTAATCGAGAGCTGCACTGTTGAAAGTCTTCAAACTAAGCGGTTGCTTCGTGAATCATACGAGCCTCGGCTGATACGCTGTAACGCCTCTATGCTTATGGCTTGAGAACAATTGAATCCCTCAGTTCAAAAATGATCCCTCTCGGAAAACTGAATTTTCTCAGGAGACGATAAACACTGCGTAACAGTCAGAAACTGAGTGTTTCTACGCAAAAAATGAATATCGTTAAAAACCCGAGTCGGGTCGAGCTGACCAATAAGTGATTTTCAAGACTAATGCACTGAAAAAAAAACTCCGACCGTGGAAGCTGTACCTACGAACTATATCACGGAGAAAAATATAAACAAATATCTATAACCTTACACCGGTTGTGGTGGTGTGTGGAAAAACATGTGGCTTTTTACAGAGAGAATGTGCTGAGGAAATGCGTCGGCTGTGCCTAAGTGCGGAACCGAATGTTAAAGCAAAATCTTTATCCGTCGCACTTGAGGTGCAGATTTTGGTTTTCTTAGTGATGGACATATCGCCCGCGTTCCAGGCTCAGAGGCCGAAAGTTCCGGGTGTAATATCCGGAGCAGTCAAAGGAATGGTTCCAGCACCCGGAACTTTGGCCTCAGAACCCGGAACGGACGGTTTGTCTATATAGCCAGTAACTTTTTTTTCAGTGTGAGATTATCGTTCTTCCCAAAATCTCGATTGGCATCAAGTGCCAAGTCATCGCTGCACTGGCTAAATCATCGGCTGGTGCTATTTGTTACCAGAGGCGAAGCGTGAATGATCGATTATCGATATTCCCTCATTTGAAACTATGGTAAAGAATCGCTTATTGAGGTGCGCGTTGCGAACACCCTGTTTATCGATCCTTTTCCATAGGTTTAAATGGCAGATCAATCGTCGTTAGGCACGCCACTCAACTTTGTCACTCATCTCTGTGGGATGCAGGTTCTCAGAGGACACTCATCTTCCACTGAATTGAAGCAAACAATTAAAGCTGTACGAATAATCAATCAAACGTTCATTTTTTTCCTTTAAAAAATAAAAAATAAATGTGCTAGCTGAAGATTATGCATTTTGTCTTGCCGCACCTTTTGTTGCAGCGTCTCAATCTAAGTTATCTCAATCTGACTACATATTTATAAGTGTTTTGTGGCGCCACGAAGCCATACTCTTCCCCTATTCTGAAAAAAAGGTCGAATTGAATGAATCTACCGTTGCGCAAGAAAGTGAAAATTTGACAATATAATTGCTTCGAGGGTGATTTTGGATCAAATAAAGCAAAATTATGCGTTTTCATCGGAATGCACTCGTTCATCATATGGACTTCATTTTAAGACGAGCCCGAATAAAAAGCTTAATTGTATTTATCGACCTATTTTCATGAGTAAAATCGTTGTTTCCCGGACGAACGAACGTAACTCCATCCCTAGGTCGCAAAATTGACTTTTTACAAGTGCACACTTGAGAAATTTTCGTTCAAAATGTGTCTGATTTTCGCACGAGACTAATAAAAAAATCAGTGACATTTTCAATTAGAAGTGCCGAAGATTCTCTCTCAAAAATGCAATTTTTGAGGGAAAATTTGACAATACCAAAATTTACGCAAAATTGACTTTTTACAAGTGCATACTTGTGAAATTTTTGTTCAAAATGTGTCTGATTTTCCCACGAGACCAAGAAAAAAATCAGTGACGTTTTCGCCGAAATTAGAAATGCCGAAGATTCTCTCTCAAAAATACAATTTTTGAGGGAAAATTTGACAATACCAAACTTCAGATACGTTCTTTCGTGAGGGGAACGACAAAATATCTCGATGAGGATTTAAACCTTGAAAGAGCTCTCAAACGATTTTACAAACCTTGGACCCCTCCTCTGCCCCCGAAGTTGATGTGCTGAAGTGGATGATCGCCGATCTCCACATCCACTGCATCGAGGAATCAAAAAGTAATTCGAGTGTGCCTCTTGTAAAAACACGGCAACAATCGCAATCTATGAAAAAAGTTCAATAACACGACAAGGATTTTAGCAGGTAATCTGCGTCAGATAACTCTCAAACTTTGTTTTCCACCGTCCCATCGAGATACCTTTTCAGCTGCAATTTTAACCTGGTTAATTACATACGATTCATTCGAGTATACCTCCTCTCCGCAGCCGTTCTAAACGAATTCTGCCGTGCTAAGGAAGAACGCCGTATGAACCTTTCGACGTTGCCAATTTCACTGGAAAAAAAACACTTTGGATCTAGAGTCCAGACTCTGGAAAACATTGACAAGAAAAAATACTCTTGCACTGAAAAAAAATTCTCGGCGTTTTTACCAAGGTCCGTTGGTACCTTTACTATCTCACTTTTTTTACCAAATATGGTAATTTTATCTAGACAGACTGGTCAGCTTACCTAAAAACCGGTATTTTTACGGTTTTTTTTCAGGTAAGAATACCACTTTTATTGGTAATCAATTCCCGGTAACTTTGCCATTTTATCTCGGTGATTCTACTACAGTCGATAAAAAATATTGGCGTTTTTACCAAGGCCCAGTAAAATTACCGAGAAAGCTCAATAATGTTACCGAGATTTCTCGGTAAAATTACCAATTCCATAAATGGTAATTTTACCGAGAAAAAACTGGGATCAAATAGAACCCTGAATTCTTGGTAATTTTACCCTTTTCTTAGTAAATACACCGAGATTTTTTTTTCAGTGTGATTCAATCGGATTTTTGCTTCAATCAAAAATAAACTGGCTAAAATTAAGAGGCTTGGTTCTTATTTTAAGCTAGATTCTGATTGAATCAAGAGTACTTTTTCTTGTCGCTGTTTTTAAGAGTCGGGACTCTAGATCCAATGTGTTTTTTTCCCAGTGTTCCTTAGGTAAACCACGAATTTCGAAAAAAAATTGTAAATCTTTTTCATCGGATTTTTCAGATAATTTTGTCCGCAATTTTACCCTAAAGTCCCTGAAAATTTCAAGGAAAAATATTCATAGCTTTCCTCAAAAATTAAAATTTATTGAAGAAAATATGGCAACTCTCGAAAGTTCATAAGGCGTTCTTCCTTAGCATGGCAGAATTCGAGTGCAGAGGAAACAACGGTTCATACCTACTCGGCTAATTTTTGTTGGTAGTCCTTCAGATCGAATCGAATGAAGTTCCTGGAGGATCAAAGGATTTGCGATTTGATCGTTTAATTTATTGTGAAATAGGTACATGAAGATGCCACTGTGCTCGTTCAAATAACTTCTCGAAGTAGAGGGCGTGACAGTAGTACAATTCGTAGTTTCCCGCACGAAGGAACGTAATTCCATTCCGAGGTTGCGAAATTGACTCAAACAATTCAATTTCTTACGAGAGTGTACCTTTGCCATTTTCGTCCAAAATTCGTCCGATTTTCGCATGAGATTATGAGAAAATTCAGCGAAATTTTCGGTTAAAAATATCCAAGTTTCTCCAGATAAAAATGCAATTTGCGAGAGGAAATTTGGCAACATTGAAATGTAGTTACGTTTCTTCGTCCGGCATACGACGAGTTGGACTGCATTTTGCAATTTGGAACTATAAATTCTGGCTCTTCTGGAAAAACACTTATGTGCATAGGGAAACTAATAACACATACGTTGTTTTTAAACCGGACCGGAATTTATAGTTCCAAATTGCAAAATGTAGTCCATTCATGGTCAGATGTATATTCATGCTCAACAGTGCGGCGTGGCGTGAATAATCGATTATCGATATCTCGCCATTTGAAGCTATGGTAAAGAATCGATTACTAAGGTGTTCGCTGCGGACACCCTGATAATCGATCTTTTTTCATAGGTTTAAATGGCATAACAATTGATATATCGCAATTCACGTCACGCCACTGATGCTCAATCAATGGAAGTTTGCTGCCGTCCAAAGTTAAAACGCTTTGTATATCTTCATTCCAAATGTTTTAATCTAATTTTCTGGAATTGAAATCTTATTTTTACACTGTCAACTGACCAATGGCGAGGCGTAAATGATCAATTATCGATATTTCCCCATCTGAGGCTGTGGTAAAAAATCGACTATGAAGGTATTCGCCTCAAACAACCGGTTCATCGATCCTTTTCCATGGGTTTAAATGGTAGATCAATCGATACATCGCAAAGCACGCCAGCACTACAAATGACATGCATCCTAAACATTTTTCGAGTGATTATGATGGACCACTCGAATCGTCAACTTGCAATAGAACACTGGAAAAAAACACACATATTGGATCTAGATTCCAGACTCTTGAAAACATTGACAAGAAAAAATACTCTTGATTCAATCGGATTTTTGCTTGAATCAAAACGAAATCCGCTTAAATTAAGAGGCTTGGTTCTTGATTTAAGCTGGATTCTGATTGAATCAAGAGTACTTTTTCTGGTCGATGTTTTTAAGAGTCTGGACTCTAGATCCAATGTGTTTTTTTTTCCAGTGAAATTGGACCACATTTTGCAATTTGGAACACGAATTCTTGGGTCAGTTTGGAAACAACTCATGTGCCGTTAGTATCTATGTGCACATAAGTGTTTTTACGAGTGAGTCAGAAATGGACGAGACGTTTTTGCTTTGGACGGTTGTATGTGCAAACAGTTTTTTTTCCCGGTAAATTTGTTTTTCGTTCACAGAAATATGGCAACTTCTGAAGGCACATACTGTGTTTTTCCTTAGCACTCACTGGAAAAAAAAACACATTGGATCCAGAGTTCAGACTCTTGAAAACATTGACAAGGAAAAATACCCTTGATTCAATCGGATTTTTGCTTGAATCAAAACGAAATCCGCTTAAATTAAGAGGCTTGACTCTTGATTTAAGCTAGATTCTGATTGAATCAATAGTACTTTCTAGTGTCGATGTTTTTAAGAGTCTGGACTCTAGATCCAATGTGTTTTTTTCCAGTGCCGCAGTGTGGCAGTGTGGCGGTTCAAAAATCCGACAGGCCAATTTCGCTCAATTCATCTTCCATGTCATTCTAGACTCCCTAGCAGTGCTCTAGGCTCCAGTGCAATTGAAAATGGACCGATCTACCAATCGACTGTCACAAAAAAGGGGGTCACGACCTCCCGATCGCTGATTTGAGGCGCTCAAACCTTTGCAACGACTGGCGTCTAATTTTAGCGATGCAACGACCTGACCCCGAAACCGGACGCACTTGACGCGCCGGCCATATTTTTGTGGCGCACAGTAGTCCAGTCAATCTATTCCAAAAAGGGGCTTCAGCCGGAAAATTTTGCGAAAAACTTTCTGGCACATGCTTCAAATGTGTTTTTAGCGCTGCATCCGAATCTAAACTTTGCGACCTTCGGTTTTTGCATAGAGTACATAGAGTCGTAATGTAAATGGGAGAGCTGGCGCCATGTTCTGCTCGACGATTTCCGAGCCCGGTGTGCGCCGAGTTCGGATCGCTTTTTCGATACATTTTCGATTCAAAATGGCGGTGTGGAATACGTGGTAATTCCTATCTCCTTTGTTGTTGTTGCTGTTGTTGTCATCGGATGGCCGGGTACCCGTGTATCGCAAACAATCGATTATGTATCGAAAAAGTGACCCGGCGTCACACAGGAGTCTCGGAATTCGGGACATGGAAAATGCTTAAAAGTGGCGCCAGCTCTCCCACTTACATTACGACTCTATGTACTCTATGGGTTTTTGCCGCTGAAGCCGCCATCTTGATAAAAACGTTGCCAAATCTCATTTTTCGTCCAAAAATCGTTAATAACTCGTTCCATGTGCGTCGGACGGCAAAATGAGTTATTTGCATTATGAGAGTACGTAAAATTTTGGTACGAAACCTGTGGATTGAGTCAATTAGAGAGGTCGGACATGAAATTCTTGACTAAAACTGCAAATTTTGATGGTAATTTCGTCACATCTTGAATTTTAAAAGTTGACATAGAAGAAAATTTCGCGAGGAAACCACTGAAACCACTTTTAGAACCTCATGAACGGAGTTAAAAGCGTTTAAAGTTTCCAAATTTTGTCCGATCTCTCGTATTGACTCGATCCACTGTGCGGCGCGCGCAATGAGAGCAACGAATCGTTGAACAATAGGCGGAAAAAATATCAAAGGAGCGAAAAGATTCGGTCTGAAAGTTGGCGCGATAAAGAGTCACTGGCCTCGGGCAGTGCATTTTGCAGCGTGATGCGCTGTGTCATCGGTTTTTTAAAGATCTTTGACCGTATTTTATATGTCCTCTGTGAAATTGTAAACTTTTAGAGGGTAAGGGAATAATAAAAATAGAAGGTAAATTTAGCACCGGAAATTTTTCAACCGTCAAGGTGATAAAATAAAAGTGGAATAAAATGATTCATATTACCCTTCTGTGTTATTAGGGCAACATGCAGCCTTGCGTTCAAAAATACAATTTATTATATAAAAAAGAAATACTGCTTTCAAGAGTCGAATCACTTAACGCAAAGTCATTTTATCATCTGATGAACGTAACTAAAAACAGCCCAATTACATCTCACGTAATTTACATTGTAATTTAATTTTTAACATTCAGTTGTATTAAGAGCATATCAAAGTTGTATTGCTCCATACGAGCTCGCATTTAATGGTTATAACCGATATTAGTTATATTTTTACTAGTAATGAATAATTTCAATGAAGTAGTGGTAAAATAATCTCTGAATATTACAAATATTACTATCACATATTATTATTTCACAGCTCATATGGGGCAATACCACTTTGGTAATCATACACTAATTTTCTTCCGTGCAGCACTGGAAAAAAACACATTGGATCTGGAGTCCAGACTCTTAAAAACATCGACAAGAAAAAATACTCTTGATTCAATCAGATTTAAGCTTAAATCAAGAACCAAGCCTCTTAATTTGAGCGGATTTCCCTTTGATTTAAGCTTAAATCTGATTGAATCAAGAGTCCTTTTTCTTGTCAATGTTTTCAAAAGTCTGGACTCTAGATCCAATGTGTTTTTTTTCCAGTGAGAGATAACTTATGTGTCGAATCTCTTGACTCTTTGTTCCCATAAAAGCACTTTCGAGTCACTAAATCGCCTACAATCCGACGAATGGCAATTTTACCTGCACTCGTTTCCAGCAATTTGCTCACATTCAGGCGAAGGAAAGTGGTCAAGCTAATGGTCCAGCTGAAGTAAGAAATAGATGTTTGATAGTCTCATCTACCGGCGGTTAATGTTTCCAGTTGCAGCTCGTCTTCTATGGATTATCAGTACACAAAACATTTTTTGAGATTAATTTCCTGCTGGGAAAGCAACAAGAAGGATATTCAATTACTGTCAATGTACCTGAAATGGTATGAATTATCACATTTAATCGAGGAATTAAAGGTTTCACAATATTACTGTTTAGCGATGACTTTAAAAGACAAAAAAGTAAAAAGCGCAATTATTCTTCCTAGTAAAAGGAGGAAAAAAGAGAGAAAGAAATCGGGGCTAAAGGCCATAGGTGATGGGATAATTAAAAAACACCAGATAGTGGGAACCTACAAAATGAGGCTAGATAGATCTATTGAAGGTATTCTATATGTTGAAACTGAATTTCATTCAGTATCATGTCCAGAATGATATACCAAGGCAAATGAAGAGCTCGACACAATCAAAACAAGATTCAGAGAGGAAAAATTATTTTCCAAATAAAAATTTGAGAAATTTCGTAGGCAATTATACTAAAATAAAAAAAACTCCGGCCGTGGAAGCCGGACTCACGGGTTTTATAGACATACCGTTCGCGTTCCGGGCTTAGAAGCCGAAAATTCCGGGTGTAGCGCCCAGAGCAGTCAAAGCTACGGCTGTAGTACCCGGTTAAACCCTAACCAGACGGTCACTCATGACTGATTGTGGGACCTAATGACCATCAATTTCTAGTGCCGCATTCAGTTGGCGCTCAGTTTCGTTTGGAATAAAATCCCGCTTTTCCATTTCTTCAAAAGAAATTATGCACTGGAAAAAAACACATTGGATCTAGAGTCCAGACTCTTAAAAACATCGACAAGAAAAAATACTCTTGATTCAATAAGATTTAACCTTCAATCAAGAGCCCAGCCTCTTAATTTGAGCGGATTTCCTTAAATCGGACTAATCGGACTCCTTCCGACTTAAGCAAAAATCTGATTGAATCAAGAGTATTTTTTCTTGTCAATGTTTTCAAGAGTATGGACTCTACATACGATGTGTTTTTTTTCCAGTGTGCCCACTTTTACATTGTTTCTTTTGCTCTTTCTTAGAGCGCACCCCATCTTCCCCACTTATTGTCCATAGTTTTGTTTGGCAGAAAATCGTCCATTTTGACAGTAATACCATTTCCCCGGAATAATCCCGAATTTTAGAATTTTTGAAATTTCTCAGAATTGTACCCGAAATCTTCAAAGATCTCAGAATTGCCAGGTATTTTTGGAATTTTCTCGGAATTTCGGGGTTTTAGGTCAGTTTAACCAATTACTCGATCAAATTTGCTTATTATTTTTATTTTTTGTCGATGTTTTATCAAATCTTCGAATCTTCGGGCGTATTTCAGAATTTTTTCCGAAACTTTTGAAAAAATTGAAATCTTTCTCGGACATTTTGGAAATTGGAATTGTTTCCGGGAAGCCGGAATATTTGGCAAGATAAAAGGGCAGCACTGTTAAACTCCAGGGTGTATTAACAGAGTCTGATCTTGACAGTTTTAACATGCGGGTTGCACTAAATCAATATAATCCATCACAAAATGCACTTTAATTTCATATTCAGGAGTAGATAGGCTCATAATCGTGACCTTATTCAAATTTTACTCGCATCTTCTTACACGTGCTCCTCGCGAAATTCAGTATTTGCAACCTTTCATTTACACGTGATTCCCTTCCTCACTTCCCTCAAGCGTCATCTCAAGCGATACTTCAGGTGATTCAATTCAAAATCTCATCCAAATACTCTCACGGTGCTTATTTCTACCTTCTGATATCAGTCAAAAGATATACTGTCATGAGAGTGGCAAGGCATTTTTTTCTTTTTTTTTGGGGGGGGGGGCTTCTCATTACGGTCCGTTCCTAAATAATTACATGATGCATTTTTTTGGCATTTTTGAATTTTCATTTGATGAATTTTCAACGCCAACATCGAAATTGACATGCGCTTTTCCTTTATCTCGCAAAGATTTTCAGGAAAATCTAAGTTGTTGTGAGAAAACGGTATTTTCTGGAGGAAATGTGGTCTGTCTGGGAGACCCGAGCAGGCTCAGTAAAAGTGTGGTAGGTTTCACATCCAGCATTAAAAATACGTTTTATGACACATTTACGGGTATATGCTTAAAAACTTTAAAAACAAAAGACCCAGCCCATTTAAGTAATTACCATAATGAAAATCTTATCCAATTGGTTTCCTCCTTTACAGGAGGATAAAAATGCTCCCTAAATTTTAACAGAGCTCTGTAATTTTGGCTGTTGAAGGTGAGAAGTGTCCAATTTTTTTCAATTATCAACGCTTTTGGAAAAATAAAATTTTACTAAAAGAAATGTAATTACTACGAGTGTAAGGTAGTCAAAAAGGTACTTTAAAGTTTGTAATATCCTCATTTCTTATTGTGATTCTCATATCCTTTGCAATGGCAAATTATTCGGATCTGTTGTTCGAACCTATTTCCTAAGTCACCCGCTGAATTGCATTGAGAGTTCGTAAAACTTGTTCTTCTTATGAGAGTTTGTTGAAAAAACTCCTTAAATGTTCCTTAATCATAATTTCAATCACATGGAGCCTCTTCATGGAGTCCCTCTAAGGAAAGAAGCTGTTCGTGGAACGACTATTAATGCGGCTCTAAAATTCAGTGGAATTCGGATCGGCGCTTGTCGTGGAACGAGGATAAAAACCGAAATAAGAGAATTATCTTGAAGCTGTGTTTTTTATTTCTTCTAAATATGGCTACGCTTTTCGGTCACTGATCTTCCTCAACTTGAATTATATTGCGCTGTTTGTTTCGACTCACAGTGGGCAGGATTCGAATGGAATTTCAAGCACACAGAATTGCCTGTGTTGGAGGTTGAGTTTGGCGGAGCATTGCGTCATTTTCTGGGGGTCATGGATAGAGACAATATATTTTAGAGACTTCAGACTAACAATCAATGCAATTTAATCGGATGAGACACACGTTAAATTCAGAAGTCTTCGCTATTATTTGCCTAATGAGAGGCGATAGCGCAAAATATCAAATTGAATTCTCCTGTTGATGACTAACGAATTTTGGGGTGAGCACTTTGCAAGGCGAGCTTTGGCAAGTTAGGTTAGGCTAAACCAATCGCTTACTTCATTCGCCAAGACTTATAACTGGAACGAGTTTAACAGAGAGGAACCAAGCCACATCAGCTATTGCCAAATTTAACTGGGCAATTAAATTTTTTACGAGAGAATTTTTGTGCGGACTCCTTTAAAATTTTTAGGGAATTTGCTTCAAACTATGGAGAATTTTCACTGAAATTTGCACAAAAATCCGCACAACCGTTTTCATGTACAAAATTAAATTGCTCAATTAAATTTGGCAATAGCTGATGTGGCTTGGTTCCTTTCTGTTTCACGCGGTCCAACTGGACGTAACTATGCTAAAAGGAACTATGTGTATAGGGTTTACGTGCAACATAAGTCTTTTTAGCATAAGTACGTCTAATAAGGCACTCTGAGCGTTATGAGAATAAACCTGCATAGTTACCGTCGAAAATTTGTCCTATTTTCGCATGAAATCAGAAGAAAAATTAGTGAAATTTTCAGTCAGAAATTCTCAAAATTCTCCTGGTAAAAATGCAATTTGTGCGGGAAAAACCTGGAAACATTTAAATGTAGATACGTTTTTTCGCGCGGAAAACGCGGCCCTATATTCGACGGAGGGACGGCACTCAAGTTCTGAAATTCTAACAAATTTTTAGACACCGCCTTAAGTGAGGACATACTTAAAAAAAAAAAAAAAAAAAAAAAAAAAAAAAAAAAAAACCCTCTCGGAACCACGCGACCCGTTTTGTCTCTGGAGAGATCATTCGTCACCTTATTCCAGCCAAAGTATCACAAACGACATGCGACGTCTCCAAACCAGCCAAAGTATCACAAACGACATGCGACGTCTCCAAATTTCCTCCGTCATTTGATTTTTTTACAGAGAAAGTGTTCAACGAAGCTGTCCGAAAATGTCATTAAATAGTCTTTGGGCTGCCGATAAAGTTTAGTGAAATTTTCAAAGCTATTCAACCAACAATATCTCCGTTAAAAATTAAACGATGGCGGAAATTTTAAAACGTCGCATGGCGCTTGTGATACTTTGGCCGTAATAAGGTGACGAATGATCTCTCCAGAGACAAAACGGGTCGTATGGTTCCGAGAGACTTTTCTTTTTTCCTTATTTTTTTTAGTAAGTCTACAAATTTGTTAGAATACCCCAATCTTTCAGAACTCGAGTGCAACAAAAAATCCGGTAGCAAAATCAATCAGGAATCCGGTGCAATCAGGTAACAAAAAATCCTGATATTAGTAAGATTAGAGTGTTTAGTAGAGGAATATCCGTAAATCTTATTTGAATAATCTTGTGAGGAGGTCAGATCGATCCTGTTCTTATATCCGGAATTAATCTATAATAAAGGTATATTCAGAAAAATGAAACAAATAATCAAATCTCTAATATGAGGGGTTTGAAGGACTGGGCGCATACGTGTAGTTTTGGCCATTTTAAGAAATACTTGTTCCAAGTTTCAAAATTACATAGAGCCTTGGCAGAGAGGAAGTTTAAACTCACTGTTTGATACTATAATATTAGATTGCATTCGTGAATTTTTCACTGAGTACACTTTCAAACTAGTTTCAGTTGAGCTCACGAATATCTCAATTTTTTCAAACTTTGGTCGGAAGGTGACGATTTATCAAGGCGTGGTCTTTTAGCTCCCCCAACTTTCTCTATAAATACCTCATGAGTTTCGGTAAAAAAAAAACCTCTGAATATCAAAACGGAACAACCCGTTTTGTCTCTGGAATTGGTAGGTGGGCCACCACCGCGTCTCGAAACCCATTCGCCGAGGCGTGGTGTTTTTTAAAGAGCGAATTCTGAACGACTCGGTGATGTAACCGGCGAAAATAAAATTTTATCGGCCCAAGTGTTCGGCGAGTGATCTTCTGACCCCCCTCGGCCCCCCGCGGCCCCCTCTGAGCCCCCTTCGGCCGTGAAATCTCAAATTTGCCCTTGGTTTGGCCCTCCTCCGCCCGGGCGTTCAACCCGCTCGTCAAGTCGTCGTCTCCCGGACGAAAGAACTTAACTCCATTCCAATGTTGCCAAATTTCCCCTCGCAAATTGCCTATTAATCAAGAGAATCCTGGGCATTTCTGACTGAAAATTTCCCTGATTTTTCTCTAGATCCCGAGCAAAAAACAGAGATATTTTGGATAAAAATTGCTTACGTACATTTGGACTGCATTTTGCGATTTGGAACTATAAATTCTGCCTCTTCTGGAAAAACACTCATGTGCTTAGGGAAACTACTGGCACATACGTTATTTTTAAACCGGGCTAGAATTTATAGTTCCAAATTGCAAAATGTAGTCCATTTATGTATCATAAGTTAATTGTTTGAGTCAATTTGGCAACCTTGGAGTGGAGTTACGTTGCTTCGCGCCGGAGACGACGAAGTGATCGAAAGCTTTTTCGAATCGACCTTGAGCCTCGAGCCTCGACGCGGCTTAGAGCGACTCAAATTTACGCGAAAAATAATAAGTAGGCTCATTTCGATAACGCTTTATCGGTCGTTACTTTCTCTCGTCTCTGTCTTTTTTTCGGATGTTTCAATGCGAGCTGTGGTGGAATGGGACCCAACGGAACTATGTGCATTAAGACATGAGCCCCGAGACGCATAAGGATATACGCGTGCTAGGGCTCACGGCGTAATGCACTTAGTTCCGTTCGGCAGAAATACGTCCGATTATCATTTAGGTTGCTCGCGAGTTCTTTCAACTCTCGAATTTTTTCAAGTGGCCTTATCGCAATCGGCCCCGATAGCGGATTCGTGATTGACGACTGCGAAAGGAGAGGAAAAGAAATGGATTAAGAGAGGCGATGAGTGAAATTTTTAAGCTGGAATTTTGACCTAGGTCGGGACGATGCCGTTCTCGAAAGAGTTTTTTTACCGCGACTCGAGCTTCAGTGGAGCTGTAGTGGTGCAGTTACACTGAAAACAGAGCTTGACGAATTTTACCATAAAATATGGTAAATTTTATGCACTGAAGAAAATATGTTAGATTTTACCATACAGTGACAAAGTGATCGAAGTCTGGTGATCCACACCTGCAGACTCTATGGTAGCATTTACCAATTACCATATGGATTGCATTCTGCAAAAAGGAACCAATAGCATTGCTAAAGGTGCTAAGATTGTGCAATTCCTTTTGTCTTGGAAGGAAAACTCTGATCATGTAAACATTTTCTATTCTACACGCTAAAATCAGTAAATTTAAGACAAAAATTACCATATAAATTTCGTATTTTTGCATGATTACCGTAGTTTTATTGCAAAGGGTGAAGTTGCAAAATCTTAGCAATATGACATTGCTCCTGGTTCTTTTCTGCAAAATACAGTCCATATGATAAGTATTTCCTGAGTTCTGGTGAATACTACTATAATTCTGGTTTTTTTTCACTAAGTAGTATAACTGTGTAAAAAATTAAGTAGACTTATAGTAGAAGTTGCCATACTTTTTGCAGTGTGATAAGCCTACTTGATTTTTGACACAGTGATACGGTGCGTTAAACTGCCGGGCTAGGGGAGAACGACGTATAAGCCATCAGGCGTTGCTGACTTTCCTTCGAAAAAACACGAATTTTCAGGAAAGTTTGTGAATACTTCTCTTCCGATTATTCACAGGATTTCGTTCGTAATTTGATCTAAAAAGTCTGAAAATTGCAAGGAAAAATACTCTCAACTATCATATGCGATTGTAGAGTCGTGTTTTTTCTACCATAGTAGTTGGTGATTACTATACTTGCACCACTGTACCTCAACCTCGAGCTATCAAACTTCGAGCGATTCAAATTTTCAACCGAGATATTAGCCTCAATTTTGATGACAGCAAGGAAAGAGACACAAAAATGGAAAAATACGATGAACGATTGAACACAAATTTGAAGCTAGAAAATTTTGACCCATGTCGAGGCTAAATCATTCTTAGTGGAGATTTTATGGTGGCGTCAGGTTCAACGCGTAGTTCGAACCGACCGCGGCGCAGTCACATATTTGGATGTATTTCTATCAAACGGAACTATGTGCATTAAGACATGAGCCTTGAGACCCATAAGAATACATGCATAACAGGGCTCACGTCATAATGCACATAGTTCCGTTTGATAGAAATACGTCCATTTGTCAAAATGGAGATTCCATCCGAAAATTTTCTTAAAGGGAGTATCCCTGACCAAGATCTCAAATCGCTATGAAAATTAACTTTTACTGAGAGAAAATTTTCAAGTTAAGAGGATCTCAACCTTTATCTCTCCCTGGACTCTGACCATGAATTTATGGTTAATTGTTTGGACAATTTACTTGGTATGGCTGTTTTTTGCGCCCCATGGTGCAATTTTGGCAACCATCAATGCTGAGAATTAAGTGTTTTTACGTAATTTATCTTGATAGGAACCCAAGTGTTTTCACAAAAAGAGCCTGCAACACTACAACTTTGCGCGTATAAACTCTTCCGCACAGAGGGCATACAGTCTCCAGCGTACCCTGCAACAAATGTGTTACAAGTTTGTTGTTTAATGAATGAAGCATTTGAAATAATATTTCAATTGCGAGTTCTCCTGGGTACCTAGTTAAAAATTTTGGAGTGAAATTTTCCGCCGAAGTCTATATGGCGCCAAAAAACCCCGAGTGATATGAATGCAGAGTGAAATTCATTCTTCTTACGGAGCGACTCATACTGTTACGGAACAGAGTCTTCCGTTAGCGTGGAGTGTCATATGATTTTATGATGCGAATTTTACTTCCCATTCATATCACTCGGGGCTATTGGGTGTTGAATAGACTCTGGCACCGAATTTCACTCCTCGATTTTTAAACGCGTAAGCTTTGTTTCTCCCGAGTGTATTTTGAAAACGCTACTAGCGACCAACCAACCCTAGGTCAAAGACCTGAGAAACGTGGGGTCCGTGCCCCTGTTTAAGTGCTACGAGATGCTACCAGTTCTGTCATGCTAAAGAAAAACGTCGTATGTGCCCCCAAACATTGCCAAATCCCCTTTGACAAATCATGTATTTTCGATGAAATCCGTCGATATTTTTCTTCCACTTTTTCAGAAAGTTTTGATCGTATTTTGATCTAAAGTGTCTTAAAATTTCAAGGAAAAATATTCATAACTTGCCTCAAAAATAAATATTTTCTGAGAGGAAATTTGGCAACATTTGAATGCTCTTACGGCGTTTTTCCTTAGCACGGCAGAGCCGCATTATCTTGCCACAATCGCCTCCTGTGATACGCGATAACTGGGATGATTCGTTAATTGCCACAGATTATACGCCTTTATTAACGTGTGCTTTTATTGTTATGGCACTCCGGTTTTCAGGCCTTGGTCTTGTCTTGGTCACGCGAGCCGTACTTAGGTTCCTCGTAAACAGGTGCGTAATCAATCCTGCCTTGAGTACGCACGCGGTTTTTCAAGGAGAATTCCTTTTGTTTTCCCCTGGAGTTTCAATGGTAAACCTCCATAATTTCGAAGAATCGATTCATCGGTTGATTCTACACCGAGGAATGCTGATTTAACATTCTGGATGTGAAAAAGTGTGCGACAAAACGCTGAATTAATTGCTACGGCAGTTACTTCAGCAATGTCAAGATGTAAAACGAACTGTTGTAGCAGTTAATACAGCGTTTTCTGAGTTGTCGTACACTTTTTTTTAAATCCAGAATGTTAAAACAGCATCCATTTTTTTTGGGGTGTATTTTATCTTATTTTAGTTTTTTGACAATGCCACGTGAAGAAAACAAAGAGGCGAGAGCTATAGTGCAACGTGACACTTGCATAACAGTCAATTTATTTACTCAAAAGCTGTCGCAAAATCTTCCAAACTTGAGTGTTGACCTCCGGAAATAACTTTCACATGGACTTCATTTTGCAATTAGAAACTAAAACTTCGGGCCCATACATAAAAACACCTATCTGAGGAAACTAGTGGCATGAACGTTATCCCTAAAACGTGCTGGAATTTGTAGTTCCCAATCGCTAAATGATACCTAATGCGATGCAGGGTATCTGAAGTATTGTCCTTGCCTGAACTGGGCCTTGACAAGTATTAATCAGACTTTACTTCCTACACTTCTCCACTTTCAAGGCATTTATATTACATTTTGCAATTATGAAATATAATTTCTGGCTCAATTTAGAAACCTCCTATGCACCATTAATTTCCCCATGCACATAAGTGTTTTTTCAGATATTCAGAAATTATAGTTCCGAATTGCACAACATAGTCAATATTTGACGGCTTGATATACAGTTCGCTATTATACCCTGCGGATTGCGTTTGGGTGTCATTGGTTTGATGACTATCCAGGTTTCGTGACGGTCGATAACTTTTGCACTGGTCCATCAGAGTTAATCTACACTTTCGCTTTCACAAGAACATCGAGCACGACATCAAATTGATCCGCGTGAAGTTGCAACAGTGCCGGCTACCGTTGTCATGTTCTTAAGACTAATTTCTCGCAGACTTTTTTCGACTCTCAAATATTGCTGGAAAATAGCAATGGCCAAAGTGCGAAACCACGTATCTCCGTTTGCAACGGTGCAGACTGCCTGCCATAGTCAACTTTTTTTTGGAAAACGATAGTAAACGTATTTTCTTGAAAACTTTCTTGCTTCTTCCTCCGTGTAAGCAGGATACACTGAAAAAAAATTCTCGGCGTTTTTAGCAAGGTCCGTTGATACCTTTACCATCTCACTTTTTTTTACCAATTATTGGTAATTTTACCAAGACAGACTGGTAAATTTACCTAAAAACCGGTATTTTTACTGTTTTTTTCAGGTAAGAATACCACTTTTATTAGTCATCAATTTCCGGTGACTTTGCCATTTTATCTCGGTAATTCTACCACAGTCGATAAACAATATTGGCGTTTTTACCAAGGTTCAGTAAAATTACCGAGAAAGTTCAATAATTTTACCGAGATTTCTCGGTAAAATTACCAATTCCATAAATGGTAATTTTACCAAGAAAAAACTGGGATCAAATAGAACCCCGAATTCTTGGTAATTTTACCCTTTTCTTAATAAATACAACGAGATTTTTTTTTTTTTCAGTGTGGTGAAAATGTAATCTTCATTCCCATTTGTGGCACTGTGAAGGCCTAAAATACGGGAACCAATCAGAAATGGATTCACATTGTCTTTCCTCTCAGTATAAAGGGACTCTAGCCCCTCCAAGAATCGAGACATTTCCATAGGTTTAGATGTAGAAAAAACAATGTTGCTAATTTGATCCGCCAATGCTCGCGCCCAGATCGAGGCGAAATTCTCGCGGGCTCGGTTTCGCAGTCCCGATCACGTAGCGCGATGGAAAATTCGTGGAGGGCTCTTAACGATCGGCTCACGCGGCCCGCCGCGCGGCGATGACATGACGCCGGCCGCCCGCGCGGGGCGGGGGAGCGGAACGGGCGGGGGTGCGGCGAGGGGGGAGCAGACGACATGAACGAAAATGCGACCGGAGCAGTCAAATATGGTCATAAAAAGAAGTCAGTGCCCTCCTCGAGTTTAGTATGCGGAGCCGCCGCCGCGCCCTCCCGATTCGCGGATTGAGGAACCCGCGCCGGACCTGACCGTGCCCAACGCGGAGAGCGTTGAGGCAGGAGCCGCGGCCGGCGGGTGGTATCGAGCCGGAATGAAGGCGTTTCGAGCTGGGAGCGCAATCTGTTTCTTGTCGGCCGCGAATCTGCCGTGATAGCGAAGAGAGCCGTAAGTGCAAAAATGAAGTTTTGAGAAAACGGGCTCAGAAGCTTCTTACAATAACATTTTATTGAAAGAAGCCTCCGTTCTTTCTCAAATTGCCACAAATCGTCCGGAAGACTCCTAGAAATCGTTTGGATGATTAAAAATCGACTGATTTTATTTCCATTACATAAAAAGGGTATTTTTTATTTTCATGCTGGGTTATTGTTAGGCAAGACAGCCGTAAAAGCTATGTTTTGCATGCTTTCGTGGTTGCGTTTTGGACG
Source organism: Bemisia tabaci (assembly GCF_001854935.1). Classification (NCBI taxonomy): domain Eukaryota; kingdom Metazoa; phylum Arthropoda; class Insecta; order Hemiptera; family Aleyrodidae; genus Bemisia; species Bemisia tabaci. The sequence goes on along the minus strand of NW_017547202.1, from coordinate 2,573,373 downwards.
CACAACAAACACATTTTCAGGTTAGAAATTGGCAGAAGAGGGCGGCACCTTACTGGAAAGCACTGTTTCCATTGGCTCTTATGCACCTGCGGCTGTCTTGAAAAAAACTATGTCATTTTTTGTGCACTTACGGCTTTCTCATGCGTCTTGTTTTCATTAAATTAGGATGAATTTTGCTGTTTTAGCTGTCTCAGTAATTTCATCTAAAAGAGTTTAAACGAATTTTGAAGAAAACTCGATTTCGAAAATTTTGCACTTACGGCTCTCTTCGCTATCATGGCAGGAATATGCTGCCGTGCAAAGGAAGAACGCCGTATGAGCTATCACGCGTTGCCAAATTCCTTGGACAAATCACGAATTTTCAGGAGAATCTGTGAATTTATCTCCTCCAATTGTTCACAGGATTTCATTCGTAGTTTGATGTAAAAAGGCTGAAAATCTCAAGGAAAAATATTCACAACTTTCCTTAAAAAATAGACATTTTTTTGGAGGAAATGTAGCAACTCTCGAACGCTCTTCCCAAGCACGGCAGTATGGATGTGCGTACTCTGCTCTGTTGAGGAAGAACGCTGTATGAGCCTTCAGATGTTGCCATGTTTCCTCCAATGAAAACCGAATTTCCTGGGAAAATGGAGATGTTGCATGTGTGAGGAATTTGCGATTTGACTGTTGATTCTTATGTAAAAGTTTGCGAGAAACACGATGGTGCCGCTGGTTTTCTCTGAAATCAACTTCCAAGCTCAAAAAAAGCTCTCAAGTTGAGGCCAAAATGGAGGGGATATCCCACGCTATCCTGAGAGTCCGCCTCTACATCAAGACAAACTCTCCATGCAAAGATAGGGAGCATATACATTGACAGAGCTGCGCCACTTTATTTGGGGACTCCAAAACTGAAAACACGGCAAACCTGCTAATGTATTTGCTCCCTATCTTCGCATAGAGAGTTTGTTTTGATGTAGACGTGGACTCTCAGGGTATAGGGTGGGATATTCCCTCAATTTAGGCCTCACTTCGAGAGCTTCTTTTGAGCTTGGTAGATGATTTCAGAGAAAACCAGTGGCACCATCGTATTTTTCGCGAACTTTTACATATGCATCCATGGTCAAATCGCAAATCCCTCACACATGCAACATCTCCATTTAATTTTGTACATGAAAACGGTTGTGCGGATTTCTGTGCAAATTTCAGTGAATTATAAGGACAGGGAGAAGTAAATTCATCAACATTTTCAAAGGAATCCGCACAAACGTTCTCTCGAAAAAAATTAAATTGCTCAGTTAAATTTGGCAATAGCTGATGTGGCTTGGTTCCTTTCTGTTGAACGCGGTCCATTTAGGGTTAAAACTAGTGAGTCAAATATTATGGATAGTTTATACGCAGGAGTAAGGCCATGAAGATGACTTAAATTTGGCAACATTTACTGAGTATGATTACTGCACGACTTCGTAGTACTGGGGAAAAAAAATTAGAAAAAAAGAACCACTATTTTTTCGCTCGTTATACGCTATGAAGTAAATCGCTTTTGCGACGGTGAGTGAGAGCGTGATGTGCCTAACGAGGTATCCGTTATTTTCGGGTCACAGTCATTTTCTCGTTTATTTCTACTCTTTTGAAAAAAAAAAAACACCACCTAAAGAGCTGAAGTCTAGTTTCTTTTCGTTGGTTTACACTCTCTCTTGTAGAGATGCGATTTTGGATTTTGATGTACCTGTTTGTTCTCTTCCTTGCCTGCTTTTCGGTAAGTCTCGGTTTTCTATTCGATTTACAGAGGGGAGAATTCTTTGTGAAAAATTGTAATCGGTCTTTCGAACTATTCTGGGATTCGTTATTTGCTTGAACATTGCAGTGAGTGGACCACTAGACAAGGTACGAATTTCAGCATTCTGATACATGTGTCGTGACTGAAATTTTACGTAGAACACGATGCGCACAACAAAAACTACCGCCATTAACTCTTCCGAAGATATGTACTGATTCTTGATGCGTGAATTGAAACCACCCGCTCATGAAAACTCAATGCTCTACGTGATTCACATCACGCGCTAAACGTTATCACGACAGTCTCTGCTATATAAAAATCTGGCAACCTCAATCTTGACGCTTCGGCTCAGCTATAGCAATTTGCTAATAGTTTGAACAACACATGGTGGGAAATGAACATTACTCGATTGAGAAGCTTGCTGAAACCGTTGAAGTGCGCAATGTGACTCACGTAGACTTTTGAGTTTCTGGTGAGCGGGCAGTTCAAATTCCTCGTAACTAATGTGAAATAAAAACATTCATATATTCGTTAGGAGTTGGTTTCAGTTATTTTCGTTGTGTGAATTGTGTTTTACGTGAAATTTTGGTGAAGAAACATGTATCAGATTGCTTAAATTCGTACCTTGTCTAGTGGTCCATTCAGCGCAAGATACAATAGTGCCGCCACTGTTAAGCGAATCCAAACAACAGATTATATGGACTGCATTGTGCAAATGGGCATTACAATATCTGACTTAATTCAGAAACAACATATATGCCGTTAGTTTCCTCGTGCCGATAAGTGTTTTTACGTATGAGTCAGAAATTGTAGTTCCTAATTGCAAAATGTAGTCTACATATCGCCAGGGACGCTCATATTCCTGCCTAGATGCAAAAGGATTAAATCGAGTTTAGTATTCGACATAATTGACACGAAATCTCGAGTACCCTTGGAGAATTTACTTTTGTGGTAGACAGTTTTTTCTCACACATTAAATCCTCCTGTCACCAATTACTAATTAATATGCCTCAGGTTTCCTACCTTTATGACAATATGAATATGAGAACTAGTAAACAATGTTTGATTATATTAAGAGATATCGTCTGTTCGAAGTTCCCTTTCAATATTAGGATGGATTTTAGCTAATGAGAGAAAAAGGTTCTGGGAAAAAGTTGAAAAGTTATTTGGCCACATCAAGCTAACGACTACTTTTCTATTATCGTGGAGTTCCATATTATAGGACACAATGTCGTGCATTGCAATATCTTTACGATTATCGATAGCGATGAGACTTTGAAGTCAGAAGAACCACCTTTAATGTCATTCTGGTGACGCGTATCTTTTGGCGGTAAAATCATTAGTTCAGCTGAATTGTGACCTTCCTATGTACTACTATATGTGCCTCCAATTTTATCACATAGGCAAAAAATCTACTGTGATGGATCACGAATAATGGTCCATTAAACATTTAACGTTATTCTTCGTTTATGCATTTGGTTGAATCAATAAACAATGCATAAACCTTTTGACGATCATAGTCCACTCGAGGCTGCAGCGGCTTCACTCTTAAGTTCGCCTTCAGTTTCGTAGCATAGGCAACCAACTTACGGAGAGAACGAATAGTTGCCTATTCAAAAACACGCATCATTTCGCTCCAAAAACTTCTAACTTCATTATATTATTATTCTCCTTTGATAAATTGACACATATTTTTTCCCCATCAATTTAAATGAGAATATTCAATGCAGAGTGTGCAAACATCTCAAAATCCTGAGTTAAAAAGCGCTGACTATGAGAGTATAAATATTAAAGCCTAATACAGCGGAGCGGCGTATTGCCAGCGCGAGAGGCTCACTGGCGCCTACAAACCTAAGTGGATACTTCACGCATTGCACAATGCTTGAAGTATCCACTTAGGTTTGTAGGCGCCAATGCGCGTATCGCGCTGTGCGGAAACTGATGCAACTATTTCACAACAGAGGTGTTGCACAGTATTTTACGAAATTGAACTTATTAAGAATGACAGGCATCCTTTAAAAATACAGATCTTTCCTCGCAAAATAAATCAAGATACTTATCGTACACTGGAAAAATCTAAGAGCCTTTAGCTGAGGCAAATATAGAGGTTTATCCGGTTCAGGTATAACAAGGTGGGAAAATCTTGAAAGATAATTAAGTCCTTGAGAGTTTTAGTGAATTTTGTCTCATGGAATTGAGGCTCCCCCATTTTTACCAAAACTCTCAACTATATATTATTCTCCGTCGGACCAAACAGACAAAACAAAAAACAAGCAAACCCTCATTCCTCCAAAACATCTTACATTTTCCTCCAAAAACGTCGTGAGCAATTGTCGTTTGTATTTACATGTGGGCCAATTAACTTTGGGTCTCACCTGGCACGTGGACCAAAACTCCCGTGCCGAAAAAACGCGTGGACGTAAATTACTGGAAAAAACAGGTGCGCGGACAAAAAATCGTTGACAGAATGTCCTATAACCATTCGAAATGATCATTAAGAAAAAAACTTCTGAAAATTAAAGTGAGATGACGATATAATTTGAAGTTATAAAATGATTTCTTGATACACTTTGCACTTATTTACTAATGTCATTCACTTTCATAGTAATAATATTAATAAAAAAAAAATGAAATAATAACCCGGAATCCTGGGCCCGCTTGCGAGTGCAAAATTAAATGGAGGCGCGTAATATTATTCGAATTATCGAACTTCAAACTCCTTCCTCGAGGAACCTTGCGGAATATTTCAATGGGTCAGTTGCGCTGGTCACAGAATCGTGTTTTGGTGGCTTGGTTCTTGTATATCAGCAAAAAGTAATAAGATACGCCCAAACAGCAACTTTTTACCGTTAATCGAGTTTAGGCAAGTCTGCGAAAGGTGTCCAATTTTAGTCATGAAAAGTTTTTTTGTAAAATGTGGGAGAAAAAATCTCACACCTAGATTCATGAAAAATAGGTGTTTTTAACGAATTCTGATCGTTAAAATTATGTAGTCGCTGTATTAAGCTTCATATTTAGCTTTACTTCTTGAAATATCACGACCGTCACCGCCATAATTGGTAGGTTGCAGTTTTTACGTATGAATTGTAATTGGTCTGATAAATTGTGCCAATTTTTTTACTTATTAATACTTTTATTTATCCACATCAAAACCGCTATAGGTGTTTTTGTTCGTCGAGACGGTCGTTAGGGGCAGTCAAAATCGCTATTACACGCTCCATTCCGTTTAGTGAAGTGTTCACATTAAAATTTGATCATACAGTAGTCACTGTCGGAATTTAGAAGTTATTAGTTAAGAAGAACTTTGAGTTTCTCGCCGACCGGTGACCGCACTGTGTTTGACGCAATGCGTGAAGTATTCCTGCAGTGTCGAAGGCGCTAATAAACTTGTAGCGCCGATCGGCTACCGCGCTGTATTTGGCGCAATGCGTGATGTTTTCTCGCAGTCTTGTAGGCACTAATATGTGTGTAGCGACGATCGGCGACTGTGCTGTATTTGACGCAATGCGTGAAGCATTCTTGCAGTCTTGTATGCGCTAATTTGCGTTTTGCGCCAACCGCACTATGTTTGGAGGGAATAGGAGGCGAGATTTTTGGAGGTCAAATTGAACACTTTTCGAAGAGTGGCTCTTATTGAGCTTTGAAAAATTCGGTTTATGGCGTCATCCACAGCGGTAGTGACACTTTTGGTTTCTTCCACCTTGCTGTCATCTGAATTTTACGTTGACTGTAAGTGTGCAAGTGTTTGTCTCCCTGATTGATGAAAGCAAGGTGGAATTTGAAACCAAGGGTGCCACTCCCGCGGTGGAGGACGTCATAAACCAAATTCATCAAAGCGTAATATATTGGTTAATATCGGTCTCAGAGAGTTGCTGTATGGACAACTGCTGATTTACAAGAATCAATAGCACCAAAACACGGTTCGGAGACCAGCGCAACTGACCCATTGAAAATCCTTCAGGTTACACGTTCCTGCCCTCACAGAGTCCATATCAGGCAAAACCCCGATTTCGGAAAAAAGTAAGCTTGTGGAGTCCTTCAAATTACGCATTAATTTAACTATGAACATTTGAATTTTCAGCTGCACCACGGTGAATCGAGTTTATCAGAGATAAGCAGAAGAATCTTGCCTCAGGGTGTCCGCGATCAAGTTCGATTTTTGTCTCAATCCTTGCAGCGACGTGTTGGAGACGCATGGTATGTTCAACCCACTTTCGCGAATTTTGATTTTTCTATAAATTTAAAAGTGATTCTTTACTCCTGATCGAATTACACTGTTAAGGTTAATCTTCAGCTGTAGTTCTGAAAAAATCCACCACGTCGTGCTGCTAAAATCCGACTCCGAAATCAGTGATTATTTAAATATCACAACAGATGTCTTAAATTCTAAGACTCATAAGTTCTAGCAGCATACGTCTGGAATCCTTAGAAACCAACGCGAGCTTTGAAAGTTTAATAATAAAAGCTACAATTTGATCCCAGTTTCTCTTACGGGATATCTGAAAGTGCGAGAGAGACAGCTCATGGTGAGAGAGAGATATCTGCAACTGCTGAGAGCGATTAATCGCGATTGGTTGCATCAAGGTCATCATGCTTAACCCTACTTTTTTCTAGGATCAAATTTCAGAGCTTCAGAAGTTTCTTTTTACGTCGTTTTTAGTGTCAATAGGAAGAAGAATGTTATGGCTAGAACTTCTCTAGAACTTCTCTAGACTCTTCGATTTAAACAGAAGTTCCCCTAACTTTCATAAAAGCTCAAGGACTTACGTGGAGCTGTACGGACTCTAAAAGCGTGGACCAAAAAAACAAAACACAGCGGTGGCGCCCCCTGCGCGGAGAAATGTCTTACTTCACGCAGCTGTAGATAAACCTTAACAATTTTGGAGTGAAATTCTGTGCCGGAGCCTGTATTGCGCCCAAAAACCCCGTGTGATATGAATGCGGACCGGAAGCTATTCTCCTTACGGAGTGTCTTACGCTTTTACGGAGTGGAATCTACTCCTTTTGCGGAGTGTCATGCGAGAATTGGACGTATTTTCATCAAACGGAACTATGTGCATTATGACGTGAGCCCTGTTATGCATATATTCTTATGAGGCTGAGGGCTCATGTCTTCATGGACATAGTTCTGTTTGGCAGAAATACGTCCAATTTTACTTCGCATTCATATCACTCGGGGTTTTTGGGCGCTATGTAGAGTGTAGGCTCCGCACCGAATTTCACTCTTCGATTTTTAACAGTTTAATACGAGTTTTTTCTTGATTTTCTATCTTCCCCATTTTATCAGTTTTCTATCTGCGTCCTGAGGATTTTTGGACCTCTGAGTGTCTGCGGATCACAGTATGGAAATTTTTGATCCAAAGTAACAGAACCCAAAAAGCTCTTGAGCCAAAATTATACCGCAGCAAGATAGAGAAAATCGTTCCAATCGTCACGGATTTAACGGTTCAAATCCAAGTGTTCGTTAAAAATATGAATCGCACAAATCAGAGCTGGAGCAAAATCATTCCAGTCGTCCCATCTGCTAATATTAAAAAATAAAATAAAAAAAATTATCCTTACTTTTCCATCATTGCTTCCATGGCCGGAGGCAGGCATGCATGAATTTTCCTAAAAAAAAAAAAAGAGATGAAAAGTAATTTTACTCTGTAATTTGATAGCTTATGAAATAATCATTCACGTTGAGCTTTGGTTGGATATAATCTGTCGCGTGATGAATTTTGTCCCGACGAGTTGCCATAATGCCACCCACAAGAAGCAAATTTCCAGGACTGTACATGGTTCAGTTTTTCAAAAATATCCAACCTTCGTTACAACAGAGCAAAATTCCCTCCAGATTCGGTGAGGTTATCCAATGACCTTTTACCAGGATTTCCATGCTGTAGCCACTGCTGTATTCATGCATGACCTCAAAAATATCGAATTTTCATATTAAAAGATCTCCATGGTTCTTCTCCAACCAACCAGTCTTCCAACCATTGGTTCTGGTTAGTGGGTATAAACCCCCCTTCCTATAATCTCTTTCAAGGTTCCGATTTTTTTGATGCCAATAATCCGTCTAGCGCATAAATCGTCACCCTCCGGCCAAAGGCCCTCACAAGCGCCATGCGACGTTTCGCCACCATTTTACTTTTTTATAACTACATTGTTCAACGAAGCTGTCCGAATGTTTCACTGTATTTTCTTTGTGCTACCGATAAAATTCAGTGAAATTTTCAATCAGGTTCAAACAACAATTTCTCTGTTAAAAAATAAAATGGCGAAGGAAATTTTTAAATTTTGCATGGCGCTTGTGATACTTTGGCTGGAGGATTACGAAATAGTAAAAATTATCAATTTTTTCTAAGTTTTGGTTCATAGCGTAACCAAAATTCTGAGAAGAAGATTATTTCCTCTTAAATTTAAGGGAGAAAAGCTTCGGTTGGGGGCACTTTAGAGAAACACTTTCACGATACTCTGTATACTGATGGGAATTTAACAGGAACAATGGTCGCAGAAGACTTCTCGAGCAGGATCCACCACGGATACTTCGACGTCCCTGGTCAGCGCTGAGACGAATGCAGTCGAGTGATCAAGAGAATTCAGGTACTTTCTGGAATCGGATGGAGCTGTTGCATGTGTGAGGAATTTGCGAATTTACCAGTGATTCTTAGGTAAAAGTTCGCGAGAAACACTATGGTGCTACTGGTTTTCTCTGAAATCAACTCCCAAACTCAAAAAAAACTCTCAAGTTAAGGCCAAACTGGAGGGGATATCCCTCGCTACTCTGAGAGTCCACCTGTGCATCAAGACGAACTCTCTACGCAAAGATAGGGAGCAAATATATTAGCAGTGATGCCGTGTTTTCAGTTTTAGAGTCCCCAAATAAAGTGGCAGCCCTGTCAATGTATGTATTTGTTCCCTATCTTTGCATGGAGAGTTTGTTTTGATGTAGAGGTGGACTCTCAGGCTAGCGTGGGATATCCCCTCCATTTTAGCCTTAACTTGAGAGCTTTTTTTGAGCTTGGGAGTTGATTTCAGAGAAAACCAGTGGCACCATCGTGTTTCTCGCGAACTTTTACAGAAGATTCCACAGTCCAATCGCAAATTCCTCACATATGCAACATCTCCATGTTGTGTTAAAATGAACTTCATCGAAGGCCCGTACATAAAATACGTGACGCTTGAAAGAGGACGGGGTCTGAGCATGCATCATGGGTGCGTCAGGGGTGAGGGTTGTCAAGGGAAACTGAAAAAACAGTCTTTTGGATCCAGAGCCCAAACTCTTATGAAATTGGACACAAAAAAAAACTCTTGATTCAATCGGATTTTTGTTTGAATCAAAAGGCAATCCGCTTAAATAAAGAAGCTCAGCTCTCGATTCAAGCAAAAATTCAATTGAATCAAGAGTATTATTCTTTATTAAAATTATTCTTGTCAAATTTTCTAGGAGATTTGGCTCTGAATCCAAAAGACTTATTTTCAATGGACACAATACGCAACGATTGATTTCGATTGAGATTGTAAAATAATAAAATAAATGTTTATTTATTTAATGTAATATTTTTCTTTCATTTAGTTTATTCATCTCATTTAGTTAATTTACTCTATTTATTTTACATATTTTAATTTACTTTAATTTTACTACATTTTTAATTTACTTTATTTATTTTACATATTTTATTTATACCTCATTTATTTTATTATTTATTTCATTTTCTTGTCCCATTTATCTTCAGTCCATTATCTTGTTTTGTCCTCTCTATTCCTGTGTCCTGACGATGCGCTAAAGCGTAAAAAACCTCGATAAAATAGGTACGTCCTAAACTTGAATTCCCAATAAGGCCTTGGTCAATAAATTTCAAACCTCATACTGCCCCAGGTTCAACTTGCTCAACAGATGAACACAAAAGTTGAAAAACCGGGTCGCAGGTCCAATCCCAATTTCAAATACTGCATCGCCACCACATCTAGAATCAGATCATTCAGTTCAATCCTTTTGGACTTCACGGAAAAAATTAATTGTTGCTTTAGCATTTAAAATGTTAAAAAAATGTGCGACAAGTATAAATGCTGATTTTACAATTTCAAAAATGCTACGTTAACTACGTCAACGGTTATATGAACAAATTCAATGTTGAGTTAGCATTTATTTAACTGTAAAATCAGCATTTGATACCTGTTGCACATTTTTTAACAGTATAAATGCTAAATCTACTTTCAATTTGTTTTCGTGTTACAGATGGCAATAGAAGGCAGAGAAGGACCACTCTCAGACCGGAGGGATCATCACCGCGACGCCGGCAACGACGATCACCACTGGTACCACAGTCACCACCGGTACCACGGTCACCACCGGTACCACGGTCATCACCGGTACCACAGTCACCACCACTATCACCACCACCGCAACTGTCACGAGAGGAATGGCAACCATTAGGGGCAGATATACCACTAGAACGAATGCCATTGCAACCTACACCACCGGGTAACGCTTCGACATTTGGCGCCTTGATGAACGATCCTAGCGATCCTATGATGATTACGGTGGAACAAAAGGCCACGCTGGGCTCTTTGAACATGGTCGTATTGTGTGTCATTCATCATCTAAGTGAGGGATTTAGACTGCCGGTTCTTATACACAGCCAAGCGCACATAGACCCACAAACAGGTGAGTTTATGTATTTAGAAGAAACAACTTAATCGGCTCGAAACACTGACAAAGAAACAACTTAAAAGTCTCACAATACAGTGTCACACTGGAAAAAAACACATTGGATCTAGAGTCAAGACTCTTGAAAACATTGACAAGAAAAAAGACTCTTGATTCAATCAGATTTAAGCTTACAAAAGGAAATCTGCTCAAATCAAGAGGCTTGGTTCTTGATTTAAGCTTAAATCTGATTGAATCAAGAGTATTTTTTCTTGTCGGTGTTTTTAAGAGTCTGGCTCTAGATCCAATGTGTTTTTTTATCCAGTGCACGATAACAGCGGCGAGGCTCATAGTGTCCTTCTTTTTAATTCTCTTTATTTTGCCGGTTGAAAATGCGGGTGTGATCCCTGCGAACCGCCCCGGGCTTTTTATTTTATTTTAAGTGTTCGTTTTATTATTTGCTGCCTTAGTCCCGAATTAAGTTGTTTCTTTACGTTTTTAGTCGGCATGGAGCCCCCTCCTCCCCTTTCACCCCTCAACCCGACATCTTCTTCCATCGTAAAATAAGTTTCGTAGGCATATAGTTAAATTTGGCATTTTGTTAAATGCCGAATTAGTAGTAAGTGCCGAAGTGAAATATTATTACTTAAAGTCAAATTATTGTTATTTACTTACTCAACGGTGAAACTACGAAAAAATTAAAATTATGCTTATTTTCCTAACTTGACGGTGAAACTGCAAAAATAAGTATCTCGGTTCCGGTGTTTCGAAATCTCCGCTCCAATTTTATTTTTTAAAGGAGAACCGAACCGACCTCATGACTTGAAGTTTTCACAGAATACCTATTATCGAGAGGACGAATCACTGAAATTTTCAAAAAATGACGATGAGTAATTTTCCTCGTGGGAATTAAGTATGGGACACTGAAAAAAAAAATCACGGCGTTTTTACCAAGGTCCGTTGGCACCTTTACCATCTCACTTTTTTCTACCAATTATTGGTAAATGTACCAAGACAGACTGCTAAACTTGGCTAAAAACCGATATTTTCACAGTTTTTTCGGGTAAGAATACCACTTTTATCGGTAATCAATTCCCGGTAACTTTGCCATTTTATCTGGGTAAGTCTACCACAGTCGAAAAGAAATATTGGCGTTTTTACTAAGGTCCAGTAAAATTACCGAGAAAGTTCAATAATTTCACCGAGATTTCTCGGTAAAATTACCAATTGCATAAATGGTAATTTTACCAAGAGAAAACTGGGATCAAATAGAACCCTGAATTATTGGTAATTTTACCCTTTTCCTAGTAAATACACCGAGATTTTTTTTTTCAGTGGAGAAACTCTGCGACGCCGCATACCGAGATACGCATTTCTCAGTGGTGAGGCGTGAATTGCGATGTATCGATTGTTATGCTATTTAAACGTATGGTAAAAAATCGATTAATAAGGTGTTCGCTGCGAACACCCTGTTTATCGATCGTTTTCCATAGGTTTAAATGGCATAACAATCGATATATCGCAAAGCACGCCACGCCACTGGCATTTTTGCAGTTTCGCCGTCGATATGGCGTTTTTTATGGCAGGATTGTGCACAGGATTTTTCGTAACATTTGAGATCCGTCACTCTTGCATGATCATTCTCGTTTTCAGGCGCAATAACAAGAATCATGATGTGGGTACGGAAATCGGTGATCCAACGTTCATATGTTCCATATGCCTCGACGGTACCCATGATAAAGATACAAGAGTGGCTGGTGAAAGCACATGAAGGTAAGTTTCAAATCCTGACAAGGATGTAAAGTTGAATCGGTTTAAGTGGGTTGACTAGGTTCGCAGGCCCCAAATTAGTTCTCCTGCACTGGAAAAAAACACATTGGATCTGGAGTCCAAACTCTTGAAAAAATTGACAAGAAAAAGGACTCTTGATTCAATCAGATTTAAGCTTAAATCAAAAGGAAATCCGCTCAAATTAAGAGGCTGGGTTCTTGATTTAAGCTTAAATCTGATTGAATCAAGAGTATTTTTTCTTGTCGATATTTTTAAGAGTCTGGACTCTAGATCCAATGTGTTTTTTTTCCAGTGTGGGGTCTGTGGACTAGAGTACCTTATTCAGCTTCAAACGAAGTCATTTTCGGGGATATAAACAACATTTAATGGGGATAATAAAACATATGTCAATGTAATGCGGTAAATTGGGACGAAGGAAGCTAAATCTGAGAGTATGGAGTAATTGGACTACATTTTGCAATAAGGAACCATTATTTCTGGCTTATTTTAGAAACAAATGCGATTAGTTTCTCTAAGCAGGAATGTGCTTTTATGGAAGAGTCAGAGCCAGTAGTTCCTTATTGAAACATGTTATCCAATTGGAAAGAGTAAAGAGAAAAAATTTCATAAGTCGACCCAGATGACTGTCATATCAATGCTTGACCGTGAATTTGTTTCGACAGATCCATCAAACCCAGAAAACTTTACGCCACCTTTTCCGCAAGTTCCGGTGGATCCGAATGATGCGCCCTGGAGAAACTTCGACCAAGGGACTGGTAAGTCCGTAGTTAAACTATTTACGCTATCGGTTACGATACACACTCACAATCATGCAGCCAAGACTAGTGGCGTGGCGTGCTTTGCGATGTATCGATTGTTATGCCATTTAAACCTATGGTAAAGAATCGATTATTAGGGTGTTCGCATCGAACACCCTAATAATCGATTCTTTGCCATAAGTTTAAATGGTAGAACAATCGTTACATCGCAATTCACGCCACGCCACTGCAAGACTCTCAAACCCCGGTCTCACACACACACACACACATTCAATATTTTTGTTTACATCTCAAGGCAACGTCATAAACGCGAAAGAACGTCACATCCACTAAATGAATCAGTACTTTGCAGAAGAGTGGAGGCCCGATTTTTCAAAATATTTTTTGACGTTCTTTCCACGCGACATCCGCATGTGTGTGCCTTCTCGGGTCTTGCGGTGAAGACAACTAAAGAGCGAGAGATACATGTTTAACAAGTGTTGACAAGTATTTCATTATTGTCTTCAGAATTTTTAGTGCTGAGTGTACGTATATTTACTGGAAAGTTCCTCGATACCTTGTAAACTAAAAATCGATCTGAATTTTGACTCGCAAAAAGTAGAGAAAACAATTTCAGATGATGGTAAAAAGAGAGAAATAGACACACACATAGAAACAGGAAGATTCCGAGGACTCACTTGCGCTATATTAATTTAGTTGGGACGCGCTTCGGGGTCGAGATGGCCCCATCATCAGCCGGCAGCGAATTTTTTTTATAAAAGAACTTTGTTTATAAAATTGTATCGTGACTGTCCCCTACAAAAGTTTCTATAAGATTCCGAGGATTTAGTTATAGCTAGTTAAAATTTTATAAATTTGAGAACCCACATCAAAGAAAAATCGCTCTCAAAATCGGGATGACTTACTACAACAGTTCTATGAAACCGTTTCCAACAGCTATAAATGAAGCAAATTTACCACTCACTCAGATCCGCTTGATTTATTTGTTCTCCTAAATCTGTAAGATTTGAAATACACGGCCTAGTATAGTGGTATGTTATGTTTTTCGCAGTTTGCTGCGTTTGTCGAGAACGAAGGAGTAACACTGAACTGTCGCCATGCCGTCACATAGAAACATGTATGACATGCACCCGACGCATACATGCGACAACCTCCGCCTATAATGTGCCGTTCAAGTGCCCGATGTGTCGAAGTAGAGTGACTGGATTCTCTCGAGTATCGGATGTTTCTCAAAATGAAGGAAAATAAAAAGAAATTTGTACATAGAATGTTTTTGGCAAAACCTACTCTTTGAAATTGGAATAGAAAATTGATTACATTTTGCAAAAAGGAGCCAGAAGCATTGCCATGTTGCTAAGATTGTGCGCCTTCGCCCTTTGCAATATAACTACTGTAATCATACAAAAGTATGAAATTTACATGGTAATTTTTTTCTTAAATTTAAAGTTTTTAGCGTGTAAAATGGGAAATGTTCATAGATGACCAGGTTTTTCTTCCACGACAAAAGGAGTTGCGCAATCTTAGCAACATTTCAATGCTCTTGGTTCCTTTTTGCAAAGTGCAATCCAAATTATATTCTTTGAGAATGAGTGATGAATTGGATTACATTTTGCAATGAGAAACAACTATTTCTGGCTCTCCCATAAAAGCACATATCTACACAAGGAAACCAATGGCATGTATATTGTTTCTCAAATGGACCAGAAGTAGTGGTTCTTATTGCAGATTGTAATCCAATACAGGAAGAAGAGGTCTGCTTTTGGTCTGAATTCTATGGATCAATCTATGAAAAATGTATCATTGTTAGTTTAATTATCTCTTACTGTAATAAATGTTCTTCTAAAACCTCATTTTATCAGCGAGTACGATTATATTTTTTTGCTCTGTAGATTTCGATACTAAAATAGTTTTAAAAATATTGTCTGTGAGTGAAATTGCGCCGTTGGTAATATATCCAAATTTGAACGTACTTTATGGATTATTAATTTTTGTTCTTGAATATGCATGCTTTTATGGTATTTGACAAATAATGTCGAGGTGGGTTGACCTTATTTGCAGCAAAGTAACCCGCGGTAAAGCGACCATGTCAAAAAGTCCCCGACGCAAAAAAAGCTGTAGCCGTAAGCCGTATAAAAAAAGCAACGAAGAGGTAAACCGACTAATGGGTCGGTACTGCTGGTCACAAAAGCGAGTTTTCACAGAGAATCCGATGCCTAATTTACAATGTTAGATCATTGTATTTTTCTTAGATTTCCATTCACTAGAATAAAAATTCCATTTCCATTCGTAAAATTTTACGGGAAATATTGCTGACATTTGTGAAATGTGTAAAATCCACGTCGCAAATTGTAGATGTTCAGCCAGTAATTACAAGTAACTATGTGGTAATTAAAATGGATTTGAGAGATTGTCTAACATCCACAATTTTTTATCGTTTGGAGACTTAATTGATATTATATTTATTACCGATTTTTCGCATTAAACGAGACAAATGAAGAAAAGAAATCACGAAAGATAAGAAAATAGAAAATTGAATGAATTATTTTTTTTCCCATTGTTTGGTGTTTTCTGCATACCCTGTCCCTGAAATGAATGTTCTATATTTTTATATATTTCCTCGTTAAGTTAAAATAATTAAATTGTATTAAATATTTCGCAGATTCCAATTTCCTATATCATTCTAATTTTTCATGCCACCCTCTTATACGTACTTACTATGAGCCAGAAATAAATTATAATAAAATGTGCCCGCAAGGTAGCGTAAATCGATGACTATATGCGAAACCACGTATACCTCCATTTGCGACATTGCATAGTCGTCCTGTCATACCTTATTTTTGCTTTGGAAAACCAGTCAACGTAATTTCTTGAAATCTTTCACGATTTTTCTTCTCTTTTAGAAGAATATTCTGCATGAATAAGCTACAATTTTGGTGTGGACGTTTTGTAACACTGCGACAGAGACAAGTGGTTTCGCACGTTTGCCATCGAAATGCTACTTTCGGTGGGCTGTATTCCATCAGCTATTTTTCATCGAGAAAAACATCGTACGCCTATCAAGTTGTGGCTACACGCAAAGCATGATGGTGATTGGAGTTCGCCAACATTTACTGACTGAAAACAGCACGGCATCATGGGTGTCAAAAAAGAAGAAAAAAAATTCCGCGTATTCTGACTTCTACGGGTTGAATCAACTTTGCGACATTACGCAGAAATCATTCTGCAGTTAACGATCTTATCCGCCATTTTCAGGCAACGGTTATTCTCTCTCGTTCTCCTAGTCGGCTGAAAAAACACCGACTAACCCGTCGGAAAGTTTTACTTCTTTTTGTTAGTCTATACCATGTGCCGGTAATATGAGATTTTCGGTTCTGCTCTATCTGTGCGTTTTCTTCGTTGCCTGCATTTCGGTAAGTTTGTCTTTTATCAACTTCATTATCAGAGAAAATATTATCTGGGAAGAATTGAAAATGAGCATAGGTGGAGCTGGACATTTTTTGTGGGGGCACAGCGGGCTGATTATTGAAATTGATGGACAAAGCAATAGACAAAGAAGACAAAAAGGATTTGGAGGGATCCTATTGGTAGAAGCGGGTGGTTGCAATGGACAAAGGAGGTAGGTAATAGACTAACCAACGGCAACCCACGAAAGCCCCGACAGTTAGTCTATCATTTCCCCCCTTAGTCTATGAGAACCACCCATTTCAACAAATTGGATTGCTTTACACCCCTTATGTCTTCTTTGTCTATAACTTTGTCTATCAATTTCAATAATCGGCCCGCTGGAGGAGAAGGGTATCTCATCAAGAGGATCTGCGGGCCGATTATTGAAATTGATAGACAAAGCTATAGACACAGAAGACAAAAGAGTTATGGAGGGATCCTATTGGTGGAGGCGGATGGTTGCAATGGACACAGGAGGTAGGTAATAGACTAACTAACAGCAACCAACGAGAAACGCGACGTTAGCCCATCACTTATCCCCTTAGTCTATAAGAATCACCCATTTCAACCAATAGGATCGCTCTATACTTCTTATGTCTTCATCGTCTACAGCTTCGTCTATCAATCTCAATAATCGGCCCGCAGGAGCAGGCCCGCCACAAGGGGGGGGGATACTGGGTCCTTGGTACCGGGGCCCGGGCCCTGGAGGGGCCCGTGACGCAGGTGACAAACCACTACGAATTCATGTGTAACCCTTGTCTCGTTGGGAAAAGTGAAAAAATTACCCTAAAAATCCCGTAAAAGGTGAATAAAGTTTCAAAAACACGCTAGGGCACTATAAAATTGTTCTTACTTTTTTAGAGATTTTCAAGATTTTGAGTATATGTAGAATGATATTTTTAGTAACTGTGTTTCATTTTCTTCCGTTGTCGGATGCTAAGAGGCTCCTTTCTCGGCATCCTCGACTTCAATGGCTTAACTCCCTTGCCATAGACGTACGAAAGGGGAGTCCAGGGGGGCCCGGCTCCCCATAGAATTGAAAATTATCATCTGCCCCCTCAAAAAAAA
>NW_017547202.1:2521977-2555289 GCF_001854935.1 Bemisia tabaci | reverse complement strand
TTTATATTTACCTTTAAATTATCTTTAAAACAAAAAAAAGAAAAATTAAATCGGTTCAGAGGATCTCGATCTATAGCGGCGCAAAGTACGCGCTGGCCGCCATTTTGAATGGCCGCCATCTTGGATCTGCCACCATTTTGGAAATGCCTCTTCGACTCAAAACTCTTAAAATGTCATCTAGTTTGATCTCCCAAAGTGGCAAAACTGAATCACGATTTGCAGCATTTGGCCCTTTTTTGGCGCTAAGCCACCGTACTATTAGTCTATAAGAATCACCCGCATTTCAACCAATAAGATCGCTCTATACTCCTAATGTCTTCTTCGTCTATAGCTTTGTCTATCAATTTCAATAATCGGCCCGTAGGAGAGCGAAGAGAAACACTCCACCAAAAGAGGTCGGAGACACACTGGAAAAAAAAAACACATTGGATCTAGAGTCCAGACTCTTATAAACATCGACAAAAAAAAATACTCTTGTTTCAATCAGATTTAAGCTATAAAATCAAGAACAAAGCCTCTTAATTTGAGCGGATTTCCTTTTGATTTAAGCTTAAATCTGATTGAATCAAGAGTCCTTTTTCTTGTCAATGTTTTCAAGAGTCTGGACTCTAGATCCAATTTGTTTTTTTCTAGTGCACTGTCCCAGCTCTAAAGAGAGTCCAGGAGACCTCCTCGAGAGAATTTTGAAGATTGAAACATCTCAGAAAAAATTTCGAGATTTTCTAATCGAAATTCGAGTTTTTGAGGCTGAGTACTATTCAGTGTATCAATGGAAGTTTTGAGGCGTTATGTAATTGGGTTCTGTGTTGATAAAGAAAAACTTGAGAGGGAATTGGGCATGGTGAGATGCGCTTTCGCTAATTTCGTTTAAATTCATCCACCATTTTAAGATCCCATTTATGTAATTTCAGTTACAGCGCAGTGAGACAACCCTATCCAGGATAAGTAGACGATACCTGCCCACTAGCGTTGTCGAACGGTCTGGAACCTTTTTTCGGCACGTAGAAAACGCATGGTATGTTCAATAAATTTGGCAAGTTTTTGCAAATTTTCCATTAATTCAATCTCCAGGTTTCAGGCTTCGGGCGTATAATGGACCACTAGACAAGATACGAATTTCAGCGTTCTGATACATGTCTCTTAACAGAAATTTTGCGTGAAACACGATGCGCAAAACGAAAATTACCAAAATTAACTTCTTACGTAGATATTTAATGATTCTTGATGCGTGAATTCAAACCACCAGCTCATGAAAACTCAATGCTCTACGTGATTCACATCGCGCGCTAAACGTTATCATGACAGTCTCTGCGATACAAAAATCTGGCAACCTCAGTTTTGACGCTTTGGCTCAGCTATAGCAAATTGCTTATAGTTTGAACAACACATGGTGGGAAATAAATAATGCTCGATTGAGGAGCTTGCTGAAACCGTTGTAGTGCGCGATTTGACTCATATGGAGCTTTGAGTTTCTCGTGAGAGGGCAGTTCAAATTTCTCGTAACCAATGTGAAATAAAAACGTTCACATCTTCGTTAGGAGTTGGCTTAATTAATTTTCGTTGTGCGCATTATGTTCTACGTGAAATTCTAGTTGAGAACCATGTATCAGAATGCTTAAATTCGTGCCTTGTCTAGTGGTCCATTGGATTTCATTGTGGAATGGGTCGATTGCGCTGGTCACAGAATCGTGTTTTAATGCTTGGTTCTCTTAGATCAGCGGAAAATAATAATATCCTCCAAACAGCAACTTTGTAAGCTCAATATTAACCGAGATATCGCCCTTTGAAAAGTTCACATGCACATTTGCGCTGGTTACTCGACGTAAAACTCGGATGAAAGCAAGGTGGAAGAAACCTAGGGTGTCTCTATTGCTGTGGATGACGTCAAAAATCCGACTTTTCAAAAGGGGACATCTCGGTTAATATTGAACTTAGAAAGTTGCTGTTTGGACGGATCTTATTATTTTTAGTTAATCTACGAGAATCAAACATCGGAATACAATTCTGTGACCAGCGCAACTGACCCATTAGGAACTACGATTTCTGGCTCATCAGTGAAAAAAACTCGGGTGCATAGGGAAACTAACTGTGCTTACGTTGTTCCTAAACTGAGCCAGAAAGTGTAATTCCGAATTGCAAAATGTAGTCCTTTTTGCTGCGAAGGGTGACCAGCAGAGATAGTAAATTTTTAAGGCCCGCGCTGCGCTGTCTTCTGCATAGTACACAAACGTTACCCCTGGAAGTTAACGCTCAGATTCCACATAATGATGATAAAATGACCAAAAAGTTGAGTAATGGATCTAGCAATAACCATCTAATTTGCTAAAACCAGCTTTAGTAAGTGATTACGCCGACGTTTTAGTGTGGTTTAAACTCTCTTGTTAACCAGGAAACAAAAAATTAGAAATTAAAATTTGAACTAAGACTTAAGGCTTCGAATATTTATCTCTCATGTATGTCATACATCTATGTTGGACGATTCTAATAATTCAGAGTGCGCTGAAATTTGGACGAGTAAGCGTGTTTGCCAACTACTTAATTATTTGCACCTAAAAAGGTCAAAAGCGTTAATCACTCCGCAAGACGTCAGAGAAAAAATTAATTATCAGTTAAACCCTTTACACTCTCAGGTTCAGTTTATAAGTGCGTCAAATTTAAACTTGATTGAAATCATTGGTTTGACTGACACAAGAGATCTGCGTAAAAACGTAGTTGAAAAAACTATCGTATTTGCGTGAGGACGATCAATCTCGGAGAAGGTCATTGCTCAAAAAAGCGAAATTCAATTCTCGACGTCATGCTTTTTAATTCGGAATAAGTGTGTAAATAATTCGTCGTCTCCCGGACGAAGGCGCGTAAGTACATTTCAACGTTGCCAGATTTTTCCTCTAAAATTGCATTTTTAACTTGGCGAGACTTGAATATTTTTAATTGAAAATATCACTGATTTTTCTCATGATCTCATGCAAAAAGCAGACAAATTTTTGACAAAAGTCTCAAAGGTACACTCTCGTAAAAAATTGGATTATTTGAGTCAATTTTGCAACGTTGGAATTGAGTTACGTTCCTTCATGCGGGGATCGACGAATTGGATCGCATTTTGCAATTTGGAGCTATAAATTCTGGCTCATCTAGCTGAAAAGACACTTATGTGCTTAGAGAAGCTGATGGCACATACGTTGTTTTTAAACCGGGCCGGAATTTATAGTTTTTAATTGCAAAATGTAGTCGAATTAAGGCCAAGCAAGTGCCCGTGCTACGCTATCATCGCTAGATCCAGACGAACGCAAACTATGGAAACATATTGCAGACATTTCATTCGGAAAATTTTCCATTTAATTGATTTTTGTATCAGAGGAATATTAATTCCGAGGAAATATCCCACTGGCTCATGATGAGCTGTCATCTCCACTCGTTAGATAGGCGGCGGATATCCAAGCGATCAAGCTGGACCAATCGGACGTATTTCTGTCAGACGGAACTATGTGAATTATGACGTGAACCCTGTTATGCATATATTCTTAAGGGTCTCAGGGCTCATGTCTTAATGCACACAGTTCCGTTTGGCAGAAATACGTCCAATTTTGTTCATATTATTAGGATGGAACAGGAACAGCAGACACCGTTCAATGTTTATGAGATGAAGATTTTGTCCAGTGACACTAATCTGAATATCGGACCTAAAAATACTTTTGGGTTTCTACACATCTGACTTATATTTTTATTTTATTAAAAAAAAAAAAAAAAAAAAAAACCAAGTTTATGAAACACATATTTGCCTAGAAGTATCCTCATTTCTCACTAGTCTCCGCTGATACACCGTTGACTGGGTTTTTAATAGATGCAACTTGCAACTATTCAGCCTCTGAGGCCACGCTAGGAAGTCTCTTTTCTCAATGAAGGCGCTTCTCGTGCATCGATCAGCTTTATTAAAGACTTATCTCTAGCAATCGCATTATCGCCAATCTACGCTGCGACACGGATCGGGTTTTTTAAATGGTGCAACTATTCGGCCTCTGCAGTCACGCTAGGAAGTATTTTTTCTCAATGAAGGCGTTTCTCATGTGTCGACACTCCTCATCAAATAATTATCTCCAGCAACCGCATCACCGATAATCTTCGCTGCTACAATGTTGGATGGGTTTTTAATAGATGCAACTATTCGGCCTCTGAAGTCACGCTAGGAAGTATCTTTTCTCAATGAGGGCGTTTTTCATGCGTCGACCCGCCTTGTTAAACACTCATAACTAGCAATCGCACTATCGCTGATCTACGACACGATTGATCGGGTTTTTTAAACGATGCAACTATTCGGCCTCTGAAGTCACGCTAGGAAGTATCTTTTCTCAATGAAGGCGTTTTTCATGTGTCGACACTCTTCATCAAATAATTATCTCCAGCAACCGCATCACCGATAATCTTCGCTGCTGCTACAATGTTGGATGGGTTTTTAATAGATGCAACTATTTGGCCTCTGAAGTCACGCTAGGAAGTATCCTTTCTCAATGAAGGCGTTTCTCATGTGTCGACACGTTTTATTCAAAAATTATCGCACGCAATAATCTGCGCGGTAATACACGGTTGACTGGGGTTTGAAATAATGCATCTATTCAGTCTACAAGTCGACTGAGAAATTTTAAGAGGTTGAAAATTAAGAATCCAATTAGCTTTCATGAAGCGCCAAGTAGAAAGATTGTCATCACTCTAATATTTACCTAACTTGCATCAGAAGGAAGTCAGGCGTCAACAGTATATGAAGGTCATCTCAACGCCGGGTCATGGACACAGGAGATCCTGCTGACAGGAAACGGAAACGCTATTACCAAAACGCTTCCTCAACTGTCTAGATAGGTACTCAACAGGTATTCCAGTTACTGTAAAAGCAAAACTTGAAGTAGAAATCTCCGTAAGGAAATTATTAACGGTCACGGCCTATTCTTTTATCAGAATTTAGCTGTTCCCACTAAGATACTCAGTGTGTGCTGCGCATCTATCAATTAATTTCGACCGAATGTCAAATCGACGGTACTCGGATGGATCAGTTGCACAGGTCACAATATCGCGTTTTGATGCTTGATTCTCATAGATTATCTACATATAATAAGATCTGTCCAAACAGCAACTTTCCACGTTCAATATTAACCTAGTTATCGCCCTTTGAAAATTCGGGTTTTTGACGTCATCCACCGCGGTAATGGCACCCTCGGTTTCTTCCACCTCAGTTTCATCGGTTAGGGAGACACACGTTTGAATTAGTCATTCAAAGTGAAACTTGGATGAAAGCAAGGTGGAAGAAACCAAGGGTGTCACTCCCGCGGTGGATGACGCCACAAACCGAATTTTTCAAAGCGAAAGAAGAGCCACTCTAAAAAACTGTCCAATTTGACCTCCAAAAATCTAGCCTCTTAACCCCTTCAAACAGCGCGATCGCCGGTTGGCGCAAAACGCATATTAGCGCCTACAAGACTGCAAGAATGCTTCACGCATTGCGCCAAATACAGCGCGGTCGCTGATCGTCGCTACACACATATTAGCGCCTACAAGACTGCGAGAATACTTCACGCATTGCGTCAAATACGGTGCGGTCAGCGTGAAACGCATAGCGCCTACAAGACTGCAAGAATGCTTCACGCATTGCGCCAAATACGCGCGGTCACCGATCGTCGCTACACACATATTAGCACCTACAAGATTGCGAGAACACTTCACGCATTGCACCAAACACAGTGCGGTCACCGGTCAGCGAGAAACTCAAAGTTCTTCTTAACTAATAACTTCCGGGTGGCGGGGGGCCCCACCGTCCCCCTCCCCTCCCCCACGTGCTTTCTCACGAGGAATTTTTTACACCCGACTTTATCACAACGGCTGGGGCATTACATGCCCCAGACCTTCATGATAGGTTCCCACCTATCATACGCTCCTAGTTTAGTTATTTCATTTATTTGTTCAATTTAATTCATGTCAATAGGTACCTTATGTAATTGCTTTTAGGTAGTAGTGACATTGTTTGTATTCTATACAATAAACCTTAATAAAAAAAAAAAAAAAAAAAAAAAAAAAAAAAAAAAAAAAAAAAAAAAAAAAAANAAAAAAAAAAAAAAAAAAAACTAATAACTCATTCAAAGGGCGATGTATCGGTTAATATTGAACGTAGAATGTTGCTGTTTGGTCAGATATTATTATTTTTAGCTGATCTACAAGAATCAGGCATCAGAACACCATTCTCTGACCAGCGCAACTGACTTATCGTTGTGGTTTTCCTCTCTTCCTTAATATAAGATTGTAAAAAGTTAATAAAGTTTGACATTTAATAGGAGAAATGGGTTGAGAAGACTTCGACGTGCCAGGTCACGACCATCCACGGGAGGAGCACGTATAGGTAAGGCAATCCCTAATCCTATGTCGACGGTGAAACTACCAAACCACGTATCTCGTTTGCGGTGTTTAAAAATCTACGCTCACATTTTATTTTTTTGAAGCAGACCAAATCAATATCATTCCTTGAAATTTTCACGGAACTTTTTCCGCACAAAGAGGAAAAATCACAGAAATTTTCAAGACTGGATGTTAAGTAGTTTTTCCTTTAAAAAATAAAGTATGACAGGAAGTCTGCGACGTCGCAAACCGAGATACGTGGTTTGGTAGTTTCACCGCCGATATCCTTCCACAAATTATGTATTTGCGGGAAGATTCGTTAATATTTCTCTTCAGATTTTTCAGAGTTTTGTTCACATTTTGATCTGAAGTCTGAAAATTTCAAGGAGATATGGACCGAGTTTAACAGGAAGGAACCAAGCCACAATAGCCATTGCCAAGTTTAACTGGGCAATTAAATTTTTTACGAGGGAACGTTTGTTCGGATTTCTTTGAAAATTTTAAGAAATTTGCTTCGTACCATGGAGAATTTTCACTGAAATTTGCACGAAAATCCGCACAACCGTTTTCATGTAAAAAATTGTTTAATGCGTTCCAAATATTAATAACTTTCCTTATAAATAAATATTTCTTGAGAGGATATTTGGCAACGCTCGAGTGCTTATACGGCATTTTCCCTGAGCACGGCAGTGTAGATCTAAACCGCCTAGCGGGTCGTTTTTTGCATCATTATTGTTAACCTTGATCGATAAATGGACCGAATTTTACAATGGACCACTAGACAAGGTACGAATTTCAGCATTCTGATACATATTTCGTGACTAAAATTTCACGTAAAACACGATGCGCACATAGAAAATTACCGAAATTAACTCCTTACTAAGATATTTGATGATTCTTGATGCGTGAATTCAAACCACCCGCTCATTAAAACTCAATGCTCTACGTGATTCACATCGCGCGCTGAACGTTATCATGACAGTCTCTGCGATGTAAAAATCTGGCAACCTCAATCTTGACGCTTTGGCTCAGCTGTAGCAAATAGCTTATAGTTTAAACAACACATGGTGGAAAATGAACATTGCTCGATTGAGAGGCTTCCTGAAACCGTTGTATTGCGCGATTTGACTCGCGTAGAGCTTTGAGTTTCTTGTGAGCGGGCAGTTCAAATTCCTTGTAGCCAATGTGAAATAAAAACGTTAATATCTTTGTTAGGAGTTGATTTCAGTAATTTTCGTTGTAAGAATCGTGTTTAACGTGAAATTCTGGTTAAGAAACATGTATCAGATTGCTTAAATTCGTACCTTGTCTAGTGGTCCATTAAGGAACCAATACTTCGGGTTAATTTTAGAAATAACAAATAAATCATCGGGTGTTTGCTATGCAGGAAGGTGCTTTTATGGAAGAGCCAGAGATCCTGGTTCCTTATTGCAAAATTTAATCCAAATCTCTATCGCAGCAATGAAATTTGGACTGCTTTAAGCAATGAAGAACAACGATTTATTTTAGTAATAACATACGCACCATTAGTTTAAATATGTAGAGCGATAAGTATTTTTATAAATGAGCCTGAAATCGTGATTTGTCATACGATAACAGTTCAACAGGTCGATAGCCTGTCAAAACTTTGACGAACATTGCGTCGCTCCTCCGACAGAGCGCATCCCTATTTTCACATGTGTCCCAGGGAACATTGAGTTATGCAAGATCCTGTCATGGTTTGCTTGCAAAACGAAAGTCTGAACACGATGTAAACCATGAACCGAGTAGGAAGGTCAACAGTTGAAGTCCCGAAAGTAAAAGCTTCCACCATTGTCAAGATACCAGTGGAGGTATCTTGTCTCTGGTTGAATCCCTGAAAACAAAAGTTTTTACTCGCCACCAAGAGGGTTAGTAGAGTGTCCCTCCCAGTCTCTGATTACTAATCATTGAATGTGTCTGTCCCCAGTTCCAATAACTGGAGAAGAATGGAGATGGGGACAGCGTTCCTTTTCAGACCCTTTCTCGGATGGACACAGGGCAAGAATCAGGGCTGGAGCAACACTTTCACCGCCCCAACCATCAGTGCGTCAACCAACGACACAATCTCCACGACTTTCAACTGGAAGAAGATCGCCGTCTAGGAGTCCGAATAGAAGGAATCGAAGGAACATGACCACAGGTGCTTACCTAATCCGTCGTGACGCAAGAAAGAGTGTAAACATGTCGGAGCATGGAATTCGTGGGGTCCAACAGCGGGCTGATGATTGAAATCGATAGACAAAGCTATAGACAAAGAAGACATAAGGGATACGGAACGATCCTATTGGTTGAAATGTGTGGTTCTCATAGACTATGGGGGAAAATGATGGACTAACTGTCGAGTTCCTCGGATTGCCGTGAAATAGTCTATTTCCTGCCTCCTTTGTCCATTGCAACCACCAGCTTCCATCAGTTGGTTCCCTCCATATCCGATTTCTCATCTTTGTCTATATCTTTGTCTATATCTTTGTCTATCAATTTCAATAATCGGCCCGCAGGACAGCCAATCATTCCAAAATAAAAGCACTAGAAAAGTTTCGTTGCCAATGTTCACATTCAAATGTCAAACTGAAATTGCCAAACAGTACTATGAAAGAGCGTCCTCTTGAAGAAAATTCGAAAGACTGAGTCTAATACGTACTTTCAAATTGTTCGAAACGACGATTTGTAACAATTTTAATAATATGAAATTCTAGAAAATTTGAGCTCACGCGTTGACTGCCCGTTAGGTCCCGACAGCAACATAACATGATCCAACTTTATCTTTCCATTACCGACATGTTCATATACTTACCCTTTCCGTGTCATAATTTGAGTATCTGCCCAGGCATTTGACAAAATGCCTGATTTGACCAATTGCCTGCGACAAATGTAAAGAATAATTTTGTCTATGATATTTTAAAATCGTCGTTACAAATGAGGTTTCTAGATCATTTTTAAATAGATTTATTTTTTTCCTCAATACCAAGAATAGGGTAAAAAAATTCAACGTTCAAGAAGGTTTTCTAGAACTGAAAATGCACAAGTTGATCTCTAAAATAGTTTAAAAACATTTTTAAGTATCTCTTGAAAATTACCTAAATTTGGTCTGCACCAAGCAGAAGGGAACCAAGCCTTATGAGTTATTGCCAAATTTAATTGGGCAATTTAATTTTTTACATCAAAACGGCTGAGCAGATTTTTTTCGCATATTTCGGTGAAATTTCTGCCATGTACGGAGAAAAAATATTTATATTTTCAAAGCAGTAAACACAAACATTCTCTTCTAAAAAATTAAATTGTCCAGTCACGTTTGGCAATAGCTGATGTGGCTTGGTTCCTTTCTGCTAAACGCGGTTCATTTCTCAAGGATCAAAATAAAACAAACGTGTTATTTCACGGAAAAAATTAAATTGCTGATGTAACAATTCAATTGCTAAAGAAAGTGACTGTAATGCTTCAATGTAGATTTCACAACACAAAAATGCTACTTATACACCCCCGTGTTTAAATTAGTTTTATGTAGCATTTTTGTGTTGTAAAATCTACGTTGAAACATTGCAGTCACTTTCTTTAGCAATTCAATTGTTAAATCAGCAATTTAATTTTTCCCGTGTTCATGATATTAGAGCTAGCCCAACCAGCCTCACCAACATCATCACCATCAGTGCTACCGCCCACACCATCACCACCACCCTCACCATCACAGGCATCGTCACCACCACGACCTCCACCGGGGATGCCACCCCTATACGAGGGCACCGAGTGGAGGACTTCATACAACCCCGATGACCGCTCTCTGACAACGATAGAGCGAAGACCGAGCATCACCGCTTTAGGCTTCTTAGTCATGATTGTAATGGCTGACATGAGAGAAGGAGGCCGACTGCCATGGCTCACACACATTCAAACCGAGCCCGACGAGGAAACTGGTAAGTTATTTCATCACCGTAAGCTAGTTGTAGGTTAACCTCTAACCCCTCTCGCGGCTTAGGTAAGCCTGGGTTCACACCAAAGACATAAAAATGGAATGGAGTGCTCGTATCTAAAATCAGGGGGAAGAAATGAAGCCATTCTGGCGCTGTGAATCCATGCGCGGGAAACGATTTGTTTCACACAACGTTCCTTTCTCCAACTTTCAGATAACCGCAAAAAACTTTGACTTCTTTTGGGCATGAATTTTCGTTGACTAAAACTTAAATTGGAGCTTGAAAATTCCAATTTTTTCCGTGCTCCCATTGCGTGTATTTCAAACTCCGCAGGGGAAAAAAGTCTACGGGGTTATCTACTAAGATTGTCTGACTATCCTTTATTGGATGATATGGGCATTTTCAACTAAGTTTGGAAGTACCACACCTCAAGTTGGAGTAGGACTGCAACATTTGGGTTGGGAACCTAATTTATTTGGGTACTACCACATTTAATAGGAAATGTCCATATCATCCAACGGTTGGGGCTAAACCCCTACTTCTTTTTTTCCGTGTGTTATTCGACCATGAATACGCATTGTAAGAACTTCAGCATTTCAATTTAGACGGATCATGCTAGCTTTTCTCTTTTGAATTATCTGTAAAATTTACAAGATCATTTGTTTGCAGGCGAAGACATCCGTACGATACGATGGGTAAGATCATCCGATTTCCTCTCTCAGCCGCCAGAGGTTCAAGAACAATCAATGTCAGCGCTCCAAGTCATACATATCGTATGGAGAATGATACAAGGCAAGTTTCTTTAAGTATTTATTTAAATACGAGGAAAATAACACTAAAAATATAATCCGGACATGTAGGTAACAGGATAGTACGTAGCTGTTGCTGACTGCAGCTAGAGCTAAAATAGGAATTGTTTCCCGTAAGAAAATGCTCAAAAGTCACGATGAGCGCATCGGGAAAATCTAACATACACTCCTAACTTCACAATCTGCAATAGAAAAATGGGTTTTTTTAAGCTCCCCGCTTCAAAAACCATCCAACGGCACAGAAAGGATAATTAATGGAACTCGATCGACATGCTAATGAATGACTTTCATCGTCATGTAATATTGCAGCACTGGAAAAAAAAAAACACATCGGATCTAGACTCCAGACTCTTAAAAACATCGACAAGAAAAAGTACTCTTGATTCAATCAGAATCTAGCCTAAATCAAGAACCAAGCCTCTTAATTTAAGCTGATTTCGTTTTGATTCAAGCAAAAATCCGATTGAATCAAGAGTATTTTTTCTGGTCAATGTTTTCAAGAATCTGGACTCTAGGTACAATGCGTTTTTCTCGAGTGAGGACAGCGCTTTATCAATCAAGATCATCCGACGAGGGAGCGATAAAGGATCAATACTCAATTTACAAAGCACCTTCATAATTATTGGTATGCAATACGATCATCCTTTGAGTCAAATTAGTTGCAACCATCGAGTTGATCATAGAAATTCCATCTATCCTTCCTTTAGAGACTTTCATAACACTTGGAGAATTTGTAGATGAAGGTCATTTGACAAAGGATCGGTAAAGGGTCAATGATCAACCTGCAGGTCACCTGCAGCCTGATTATTAAAATCGATGGACAAAGCTATAGACAAAATAGACATACGGAGTATGCAGCGATCCTATTGGTTGAAATGGATGGTTCCTATGGACTAAGGGAGAAAATGATGGACTAACTATCCGGTCCCTCGTGGGTTGCCGTTACTTAGTCTATTACCTACCTCCTTTGTCCATTGCAACCACCCGCTTCGACCATTGGGATCCCTCCAAATCCCTTTCGTCTTATTTGTCTATAGCTTTGTCAATCAATTTCAATAATCGGCCCGCTGATACCAATGTATAACTCTGCGAATGGTTCTTTCTGTGCAGAGCGTATGATGACCGAGCCACGAGCTCCGAGAGTCCCGACTGATCCACGTGATGTACCATGCTCTTCAGAAGACGAGAGGGGTAAGTACACAAGCCTATCAATATGTCTATCGTAAGAAACTCAAGAGAGATATTTAATTTTTCTACAAATGTAGAGGAACGTGTTATGCGCAACCCAAGTGGTCATGATTTCTTACACTGAAGAAAAAACTCCGGCCGTGGGAGCCGCAATTGCGGGCTTTATAGACATACCGTCCGTTCCGGGCTCAAAGGCCGAAAATTCCGGCTGCTGGAGCCGTAGCTTCGGCCTCTGAACCCGGAGCAATCGAAGCTACGCCTGCAAGCTACGCAAATGTTGCAGTACTACTCCAACTTGAGGTGTAACTCTCCCAAAATTAATTGAAAATGCCCATATCATATAACAAAGGGTAGTCCGACAATCGTAGGGGATAACCCCTGAGACTTTTTTTTTCCCGTGCAGAGTTTGAAATACACACAATTGGCGCACGGAAAAAATTGAAATTTTTAGGTCTAATCACATTACTGCAGTGCTAAGGACTAACGACGTATGGACATTCGAGAGATGCCAGATTTCCTTCGATAAAATGTTCATTTTTTAGGAAAAGCTATGAATATTTATCTTTGCATTTTTCAGGAACTTCAGATAAAATAGCGAACAAAATCATCTAAAAAATTGGAAGGAAAATATTCGTAAGTTTACCAAGAAATTAGTGTTTTATCAAAGGAAATTTGGCAACGCCTGAAGGCTCATACGGCGTTTTTCCTTAGCACGGCAGATTAGACCCAAGCTGCAATTTAAGTTTTAGCTTAACAAAATTCATGCCCAAAATAGATTTTTTGCGGTTATCTGAAACTTGGAGAAAGTAACTTTGTGCCTTTTGATCGTCATGCTTCTACTGTTTTAGTTGTTCTTGTAATCGAACAACTAACTCATGAAAAATTGGACTTTCTGTTTTCCACAGCTTGCTGCATATGCTATGAAAGGGTGAAAAATACTGAAATAGCATGTCCCGTGAAGCACGTCATAACATGCCTGACATGCACCCAGCAAATGGAGGCGGATGCAGCAGTAGCGAGGAAGACTATGCAATGCCCATTTTGTCGGTGTGATGTAACAGCGTATCAGCATAAGCCCTTTGAAAATAGTAAAAACACCACTGAGCTTCCACTCCATGACTGAATTTCAGGACAAGAAACGTTGGACTTTTTTTGCATTTTTGTTTTTGTTTGTATGTTTTTTTTCTTCCTTGAAGGATATCCTAAACAAGAATTAAAAATCCACTGCACTTTGCAATTGAGAACAAATTTCTAACTCATCCGTAAATACATGTAAAATGTGAATAGCGAAATTGATGAAATATACGTTGTTTCTAATTGACCCAGAAGTTCTCAAGTGCGAATTTTAGTCCAAGGAAGACTACATCTAGCAATGAGGGACTAGTATTTCTGGTTCAACTTAGAGCCATCATGTATGTCATTAGTGTCTCCTTGCAGAAAGGGGCTTTCATGGATGAGCGAAAAATATGGCACAGTTCCTTCATACAAAATATAGTTCAATGGACCACTAGGTATTACAAAGAATGGGTAATTTCAACGTATACTTTCTCATCAATATTTTGCGTAAAACACCTTGAATCCATGAAAAAACTTCTTCGAAACGGAGTACATATTACAGATCACCATCAGTGGGATTTGGTTTGACATTAATGGGCATTTTCTTTCCCAAATGCTTGTGGAAAACTCTCGTTCACTCTAGTATCAGTAACTAGACTACATCTAGCAATTAGAAATTACAGTCTCTGACTCATTTTACAAACAACGCATATGCCTTTATCTCTCCGAGATAGATACGTCCTTTTTTGAGTGAGCTAGAAATAGAGGTGCCCAATTGCAAAATGCAGTCCAATTTCAGTAGGATTTTAAGATAACTGAGAGGACACATTAGCAAAATTCTAGGGATCACTAGGTACACTTTTGACGGACAGGATACTTTCTCAGCACTTTTCTTTGTTGCGATTACATGACTCCAACTATACTGTCGTACTAAGGAAGAACGCCGCATAAACGTTCAAATGTTGCCAAATGTCCATGAATTAAACATATATGTATTTTATTGGAAAGTTGTGAATATTTTTCCCAGAAATTTTCAAATATTCTATATGAAATTGCAGAAAAATTGTCTGAATTTGGAGATTATCATTCTCAACTTTCCCAGTAAAATTGTTTATTTCGAAGCCAATTTGGCAACGTCTGCGAGCTCATCCGGCGTTCATCTCTGGCACAGCAGTATTTTTCATTGATGGCAGAATGGAGTACTAGACAAGGTACAAATTTAAGCATTTCGATACAAGTTCCGTAACCACAATTTCACGTAAAACACGATTCTTGCACCGAAAATCACTGAGGTCTAAGTGACCGGAATTTTCAGTTATTGATTTCCCGGATCAGATGAATGTTTCCAGAATTTCAGCCGTTGAATTTCTGGATCAGATCAATGTGTCCGGAATTTCTAGTCGCGGATTTCCCGAATCAGATCAATGTGTCCGAAATTTTTAGTCGCGGATTTTCCGAATCAGGTCAATGTGTCCGAAATTTATAGTCGCAGATTTTCCGGATCAGATGAATGTGTCCGGAATTTTCGGTCGTAGATTTTCTGAATCAGGTCAATGTGTCCGGAATTTTTAGTCGCAGATTTTCCGGATCAGATCAACGTGTCCGGAATTTCAGTCTCGGATTTTCGGGATCAGATCAATGTGTCCGGAATTTCCAGTCGTGGATCTTCCGGATCAGGCCAACGCGATCAACATTTTTCATCGGAGAATTTTCCGGGGTCAACGTGTCCGGAATTTCGAGTCGCAGATTTTCCGGACAGGGCAGATTTTCGAGTCGCAGATTTTCCGGACAGGGCAGATTTTCGAGCCGCGGATGTTCCGGACAGGGCCGATTTTCAAGCCGCGGATTTTCCGGACAGGGCCGATTTTCGAGCCGCGGATTTTCCGGACAGGGCCGATTTTCGAGTCGCGGATTTTCCGGACGGGGCCGATTTTCGAGCACTGAGCGTCGCGGCGGGCGGCGCGGCGGATGGAGCCGGAGCCGGCGAGCGCACACTTTAATGACGCCGGTGATATTCAGGCAATTACCCCGGAGGAGGAAGAAAACGAGTGGAAAAATATTTCATATGAATCGAGTTCAAACTCCCCGCGCGCATCGCATCGCATCGCACACATCGCGCGACCGCACCGCGCAGCGTTCCTAAGAAATTGAAATTAATTAACATGATAACTGGTGGAGGAATGGATCATAATTAAGATTATCCCTCGCCCCCCCCCCCCCCCCCCCCCCCCCCGACCGGGCCTCCGGAGTCCGCGCTCCCAACTTCCCACCCCCCGCCAAGTTCCGGAATTCTTCAAAGTTCTGCTCCGGTAGTTTCCGCGCGACCATATTGTCAGATTATTCGGCCGTAATAGCTGCAAAAACCAGAATCATCACAAAAACGCACGCTGGAAAAAAAAGACATTGGATCTAGAGTCCAGACTCTTAAAAACATCGACAAGGAAAAATACTCTTGATTCAATCAGATGTAAGTTTAAATCAAGAACCAAGCCTCTTAATTTGAGCGGATTTCTTTATGATTTAAGCTTAAATCTGATTGAATCGAGAGTCCTTTTTCTAGTCAATGTTTTCAAGAGTCTGGAATCTAGATCCAATGTGTTTTTTTTTACCAGTGCATCACTACTATTCTATACTTTATTATCAAAAGAGTCAGTGCGGAGACAATACACTGAAAGAAAGTTACGGGCTATATAGACGTACTGTCCGTTACGGGCTCAGAGGCCGAAAATTCCGGGTGCTGGAGCCGTAGTTTCGATTGCTCCGGGTGCTAGGCCCGGAACTTTTGGCCTCTGAGCCCGAAACGCGGACCGTATGTCTATACAGCCTGTAAGTACGGCTTCCACGGTCGGAGTTTTTTTTCCAGTATATATTTTAGAAACCCCACACTAGAGTGCGAATAGGTCGAGATAGGAAGCTTTGAGGGCCCAAAATGGCTGCAAATCGTCTAACATAGAAAACACAAGGAAAATGCTGCTGCGAATCTCCAGATTCCAAAATTAAAGTGAAGTGGACCAGGATGTTTCTAAATGAGCACAGATAAGTAAATGCATACAAGAACTGGGTAAAATACGTGCTTTACAAAGGCAGGTTCGTTAAGATTGTAATAATAAATCGGCCTGGACAATTTGAGCTCATAGATCGTTTTTTGTGTCAGATCAACCCAAAATACGTGATTGCTCAACACAATTTTCTGGGTTGACCCACATCGTGGGTTACTCTGGAACATCGGAGCATGAAGGGATCTTCCTGCAGAACTTTTGTACTCTTGTTTTCACTCTATATTCGGGATCGCGACTTGCAAGTGGCTAGCGCATTGGATTATCACTGATGTAATCAGAGTTCGATTCGGGCGACTACCGCGTGATTTTTAACGAGGTCGCAGATTATCAATACTGAAATATGGTCCTTCAAACCCAAGATTTGGTCGATTTGCCAAAGGAAAAACTGTATTACGTTGTGTTTTACCCCGCGTGAAAATTGGCTGTGCGATCTTTGATCCAAACATACCATAGACCTGTAGCCACCTATATAATTTCTTATAGCTTTCGTAGCCGGCTGAACAATTTCTTATAGCCTTTTATAGCCGATGGCGATAGAGCTATAGCTAGGCGATAAACTATATAGTCCAGCGATAGGAACTATAGCCCGGCTATATGATTTTTTATCACTCTGTACAGCCCGGTAGTAAGATTTCCTGCACTTTCAAAAGCCAGCTTTCTGATTTTCTGTCGCTCTTTTGAAACGCAGCTCCTATAGCCAATATTTACAGGGGCTTCCTATATTAACACAAGTTTTTTGTCTCTTTTTCTCACACACTGGAAAAAAAACACATTGGATCTGGAGTCCAGACTCTTAAAAACATCGACAAGAAAAAGTACTCTTGATTCAATACACACAATCTAGCTTAAATCAAGAACCAAGCCTCTTAATTTAAGCGGATTTCGTTTTGATTCTAGCAAAAATCCGATTGAATCAAGAGTATTTTTTCTTGTCAATGTTTTCAAGAGTCTAGACTCTAGATCCAATGTGTTTTTTTTTACAGTGCAGTGCAAGTTAAATTTGGAGATCAATCCTATAATTAACCTATAATTTTATGGTCGATGAGCAGCTTATCAAGCAGAAATCGAATGAAATTCGCTCTCCCTCTCTCTGGGTGTAAAATCGCTAAAATCTGTATAATATATTCTCTGGGCTCATTCCCGTCCCTATTTTTCAAATTTCGCGAGTTTTCCAGCCCACGTGGCAACGTCGCCACTGCCTCGTCACTCCGATTCAGAGCCACGCCAGATCTCATCAAACTGATAACATTTCGTGTTCGGGATTTTTTTGATTTGCATTAAAACCACTCGCTGTTTCGCATTGTGCCCCCTCCCCCCTCCGGTCCAGGGGGGGGGGAGGAGGGCTCATTATCCGTTCCATCGCTGCGTATAAGTTTGCTGTATTGAGGGCCCCCCTTTCCCAACGGGGTTCAGGGGGCGCCGAGGCTGGGGGCCCGGGGGCCCGGGGAGTCACTAAAGTAGGCATTGGGGTCCCGTTAGGCCTCCGGCTACGTTGGCGGAGTCAATTAGATTCAGGCGGATTTTTCATGATTCTGGATACTGAATGGCGGCGCAGCTTTTGGCGGAAGTGAGCCGAGGTCAGTGGCGTGGCTTTAAGATATATCAATTGATCTGCCATTTGAATCTATGGAAAAGGATCGATTATCAAGGTGTTTGCAGCGAACACCTTTACAATCGATTCCTTCCCACAGCTTCAAATAGAGAATGGATAACAATATGGATAACAACAATCGATACTGGACCACTAGACAAGGTACGAATTTAAGCAATCTGATACATGTTCCCTAACCAGAATTTTACGTAGAACACGATTTGCGCTACGAAAATTACTGAAACCAACTCCTAACGAAAATATTAACGTTTTTATTTCACATTGGTTACGGGGAATTTGAACTGCCCGCTCACTAGAAACTCAAAGCTCTACGTGAGTCAAATTGCGCACTACAACGGTTTCAGTAAGCTTCGCAAGCGAGTAATGTTCATTTCCCACCATGTGTTGTTCAAACTATTAGCAATTTGCTACAGCTGAGCCAAAGCGTCAAAATTGAGGTTGTCAGATTTTTATATCGCAGAGATTGTCATGATAACGTTTAGCGCGCGATGTGAATCACGTTTCACGTGGAGCATTGAGTTTTTGTGAGCGGGTGGTTTCAATTCACGCATCAGGAATCATTAAATATCTTCGTAAGGAGTTGATTTCGGAAATTTTCGTTCTGCGTATCGTGTTTCACGTAAAATTTCGGTTAAGAAACATGTATCAGAATGCTGAAATTCGTATCTTGTCTAGTGGCCCATTGAGCATTCACGCCACGCCACTGGCTGAGATTAATCAACTATGAGACAGGCTCAGAACTGGAGATTTTGAATTGTACCGATGGAAATATTGGGATCAATTTTCGTCTTGAATAATAGCGCCAAACACAGCGTGGTCGGCATGAAATGCCCATTAGCGCCTACAAGACTGGGGGAATACTTCATGCATTGCGCCAAACACGACGCGGTTGGCTCGGCCGGCTTGGAACGCATATTAGCGCCTACAAGACTGTCGGAGTACTTCACGCATTGCGCCAAACACGTCGTAAAACGCATATTAGCACCCACGAGGCTGTATGCGTACCTACCCTACGCAGTGCGCTTACACCAAGGTGCGCGCTTTGTCGTTAGCTATTCATAATTTATTGGTGTCAGACCTACCGCCCAAAGTGTGCATAATTTCTGACAATTTTATGAAAATTTAAAAAACAAATGAAAATCTAGTACTAAAAATAGTAGTGTTTTTTCTCCTGCAAATACGGAGACCCCGTTCTATCGTAATTTGGACGCCTAAAGAAAAAGTGGAGATGTGTCCTTTTTCAAATTGATCACTTTTTTCTCGCACTGATAAGAATATTTTTCAAGGTTTGTTTTTGACCCGCACAAGATAATTGATCAAATAAAATTGTAAAACTCACTTGCGCGTAAAAATTAGTTAAATTGCGGACGCTTTTCGCCGGCTCACAATTTAACTAATGTTTACGTGCAAGTGAGTTTTACAATTTTATTTGAAGAATATTTTTGTTCTTGTATAATAATTTATATATCACCCAACCCAAAGAACACGTGGAACTTTTGGTTAATATAGGAAGTGAGACACAAACCAACTAGAATTGGGTGTTGATTTTGGTACAGTTTACGCTGAATTTATCGTATAAAACGATGGAGAGACTGGGAAACCCCAGAGTCAATCATCTTGGGTTATTATGTGTTTTAATTCCTGTATTAATCACACTTTTGTGTTGAATTTTCTCTCTGCAGCTTTTTTGGTTTTTTTCAACGCTGTGCGAAAATAAATTTCATTATATTATAATTTTTTGGTAAAAGAATCTTAAATTTTCCGCCAAGAGGTATTTTTTCTTAAATCAAGAATTATGCTGCTTAGTATCAACCACTGTTTTGCTTAACCCAAGCATTATTTTTTTTGCATCATGAAAACTTCAGCTTAAATCAAGATAAAAAAAATTCTATGCGGCAAACTCAAGAATCATCATGCTTGAGCCAAGCACCTTTTTTTTAGCGAATACCACTGATGGAAGAATTCACGTTTGAATCACATTAGAACGTATTGTGAGAGGAGAACGCTGCAATATAAACCGAATAATGTTGTCGAACACAGGTCAATTCG
Source organism: Bemisia tabaci (assembly GCF_001854935.1). Lineage (NCBI taxonomy): Eukaryota > Metazoa > Arthropoda > Insecta > Hemiptera > Aleyrodidae > Bemisia > Bemisia tabaci. The sequence continues at coordinate 2,535,212 of NW_017547202.1, read as the reverse complement.
CAAAAAAAAAGAAAATAAATAAATTCATGATACTACTTTTTCGGTCGTTTTTACGACAAAAGACAGAAGAATTCACTTCTGAATCATACATATTATAACCTATTGTGAGAGGGAAACGCTGCAATATAAACCGAATAATGCGGTCTATTTTCAACGAAAAAGAAGCACTATCGTGATAGGAAATTTATAAGCCCGCAGGTTTAATCTACACATCAAGATTAAGAGGAGGAAGATGGTTGCAAAAGCTTCCGCAGGACGAAAACCCAGCGGAGTGAAACAATACCCGAGGATATCTTTTGATCGCCGCCGCTTGTGCGCGATGTGCGCAGTTAACGCGACCGCCCGCCATACCCGTGTCAGTTTTGCTGAGCCCTGACACCTGTAAACTTAACAGGAAGAGAATCGGAGCTTTTTAATGGACGGTCCCAGGCCCCTGGTCACCCTAGCAAAGGCCAATGGCCTTCTTAGTTTCCTTGGAATTAGCGAGGATCAGCCTGAAAAAGAGAAAAAGGAGATAAAATGACATACAGGGTGCCCCGAGTTTGTGGACAGAAAGGTTCAGTTGAAAGATTCATGCATCAATATTTCATAAAAATTTTGCAAAAAAAAAAAAAGAGTAACAATTTTAGAAGTACACCATTTTCTCTCTCAATTTTGAACTGCTACATCTCACATTTGAGAATTCATCTGTAGGATCATTTCCTATGTGCGGGTATCTCAGAACATTAAATGAAATGGCAAGGTTGCGAATTCACAAATTTAAAGTTCCTTCATTCCATCGAATATGCAATTTGATCTCCAGAGAGTTAAAATAGTTGCTGCAGAGAAATCGCACTTACATTAACGGCGCAACGCCGTGGTATGTTAAATAAGTCGCTCGGTTGCGGGTCCACAGATTCAAAATTCCTTCCTTTTAGCGGATATGCAATTTCATCTCCGGAGAGTTGAAATAGTTGCAAGAGAGGAGTCATACTTACGTTGACGGTGCAAGGGTGTGGATCTTAATTTCCTCCCTTGGTCAACGGCTCAAGGGTCGCCAGATTTAAACGATGGATGGTCGATTTTTCGATGGATGGTCGATTTTTCGATGGATTCAATTGGCATGAATCGATCGATGAGTCTATCAACAAATTATTAAAAAAACCGGTGTCGATTCGATCGACATGAATCTATCGAAAAATAAAAACGAGAACTGACTGACTTCGATTCGATCGACAAAAGCTTTTAGAGAACTGGTGTCAATTCGATTGACGTTAACCTATCAACAGAATTCATCGCTTCACGGATTTGCCTTTCGACGCACGGGGTCTGTCGATCGATTCACGTGTTCATCGATTCATTCATGGGTTTTTGGATCAATTTACTGGTTTGTCGATTGATTTACTGGTTTGTCGATTGATTTACTGGTTTGTCGATTGATTCACTGGTTTGTCGATTGATTCACTGGTTTGTCAATTGATTCATTGGTTTGTCGATTGATTCACTGGTTTGTCGATCGAGTCACAGGTTCATCTCTCGACTCACGGAGTTTCGCGATCGATTCAAGGATTCGTCGATTGCTCCACAGGAGGTTTGTCTTTTGACTCACGGGGTTTGTGAATCGAATCACTAGTTTTTCGATCTATTCACAGGTTTGTCGATCGATTCATGGTTGTCGATCAAAATATGTCGATTGGTTCCCTTTTTTATTTCCCGATTAAATCATATATATCGATCCCATTCATGCCCTCCGATCGATTCTCGGGTTTGTCGATCTTTTCACGGGGTTTTTCGATCGATTCAGGGGCCTCTCGATCGATTCACGGTTGTCCCAGTGTCCCTCGAATCATATATGTCAATCGGACCCATACCCTCTGATCGATTCACGGATCTGTCGATCGACTCAAGGATTTGTCAATCGATTAACGGGTTTGTCGATCGATTTATGGTTTTCGATCAAAATATGTCGATTAGTTCCCTTTTTTATTTTCCGATTGAATCATAAATAAATACCGATCCAATTCATGCCCTCCGATCGATTCACGGGTTTGTCGATCTAATCACGGAGTTTTTCGATCGATTCAAGGGTCTGTCGATTGATTCACGGTTGTCACTCGAATCATATATACCAATCGCTGGAAACAAAAAAAACACATCGGATCTAGAGTCCAGACTCTTGAAAACATTGACAAGAGAATGGACTCTTGATTCAATCAGATTTAAGCTTAAGTCAAAAGGAAATCCGCTCAAATTAAGAGGTTTGGTTCTTGATTTAAGCATAAATCTGATTGAATCAAGAGTATCTTTTCTTGTCGATGTTTGTTGTCGAGTCTGAACTCTAGATCCAATGTGTTTTTTTTTTTTTTTTTTTTCCAGTGATCGGATCCATACCCTTTGATCGATTCACGGGTCTGTCGATCGACTCAGAATACATCGATCGATTCACGGGTTTTTCGATCGATTTACTGGTTTTTCGATTGATTCATGTCGATCGGTTCCCTTTATTACTCTCCGATCGAATCATATAAGTCGATAGAATCCATACTCTCCACCGAGGACACCCTGTAGAATCGATGAAACATAGATGAGCTCCTCGGAACATGTACGTAAGACTGGGGTGGTCCGGGCACCAAGTAGTGACACGCGGGAAAACTGCCCGGGATCTGGTTCCTCTGAAACTTTATCGCTCCTTTGCCGAATGACCCTGATAGACATGACCTTACCCTTTGTCGATCAAGGTCACTGGACTAGTTGTAGATGGAGCTCTCGTAACCGGCCCGCCGCCGGTTTTGCGTAGCCGATGTTCCCATCAGCGCTCGGAATCGGTTTTCAACTTTTCACTCGGAATCAGATCGGAGGAAAAGGATGATAAAAAAGTCGGGGTTAAAATCCTCTGATACGCATCGCGCATGCAAAAGCCGCTGACCGCCGTCCGCTGAGGCGTTGCCAAATGTATCACGTTGTTTTTTTTTTGGAAACGTTTAATCCTGAGTTTAACTTAATTTTTTAAGAAAGACGTTTCTTTAAAAAAATACACTGGAAAAAAAAACACATTGGATCTAGAGTCCAGACTCTTAAAAACATTGACAAGAATAAATACTCTTGATTCAATCAGATTTTAGCTTAAATCAAAAGGAAATCAGCTGAAATTAAGAGGCTTGGTTCTTGATTTAAGCTTAAATCCGATTGAATCAAGAGTATTTTTTCTTGTCGATGTTTTTAAGAGTCTGGACTCTAGATCCAATGTGTTTTTGGACAAATATCCGAAAATCCGTGCAAATATTATCGGGAGCAATAAAAATTTTCATAGAAGTTCCTCTAAAACGGGGAAAAATTAAAAATCTCAAGAACGACTTTGAAACGTGTAGGAGGATGCATTATGGTAACGTTTATACGTTTCTAAAATGTTTCAGTTATGATTTAATCATCCAACATGATATATAATATCTCTACAAATTCAATCGTTTTAAGTACACTGGGGAAAAAAAAAACATATTGGATCTGGAGTCCAGACTCTTAAAAACGTCGACAAGAAAAAATACTCTTGGTTCAATCGGATTTAAGCTTAAATCAAAGGGAAATCCGCTCAAATTAAGAGGCTTGGTTCTTGATTTAAGCAAAAATCCGATTGAACCAAGAGTATTTTTTCTTGTCGATGTTTTTAAGAGTCTGGACTCTAGATCCAATGTGGTTTCTTTCCAGTGTATCTTTAGGGACAGACGCATTTCTCAAGATATTTTTCGGGCAGTTTGGCAGCGCGGCTTCAGAGTGGTGTATCGGCGGTTCATCCAGAAATTAGTGCGCCGTCCATTTCCAGGCCGGTGGCTCGGAAGAGAACCAGAAATCCCGGGCCCGCTGCCCGTGTAAAGGACGGGATGATCGATTAGGAGGGGAAGGGGGGGATGGGATCACAGGCAGCGGGCAACTAGCTCATCCCGATGGATCCAACGACTATGCCCTGGCTGAGGTCAAAATGACCTTTGGGATGACCGAACGTGCGACACAGAAGCATCTCCCCCCCCTCTCTTTCGTAACGTAGCAATTACGTAACGTGACATTTTTGATGCACTGGAAAAAAAAAAATTGGATCTAGAGTCAAGACTATTAAAAACATCGACAAGAGAAAATACTCTTGGATTGCATTTTACAAAAAGGAACCACTAGCATTGCAATGATGCTAAGATTGTGCAACTTCATCTTTTGCAATAAAATTGCGGAAATCGTGAAAAACTATGAAATTTAGATGGTAATTTTTGTCTTAAATCAGTTTTTAGCGAGTAAAATAGAAACTAATGGATAATCGGGTTTTTCCTCCAAGACAAAAGAAGTTGCACAATCTTAGCAACATTGCAATGCTAGTGGCTCCTTTTTGCAAAATGCAATCCAAATACTCTTGATTCAATCGGATTTTTGCTTGAATCAAAACGAAATCCGCTTAAAGTAAGAGGCTTGGTTCTAGATTTAAGGTAGATTCTGATTGAATCAAGAGTACTTTTTTTTGTCGATGTTTTTAAGAGGCTGGACTCTGGATCCAATTTGTTTTTCTTTTCCAGTGATGTTGCAAACTTTAGATCGAGCAAAATAAAGCCGTAAGTTATGGCTTTTGTAATTAATACTTTGTGACCCTGACGATGAAAAGCTTGCTTCGAAAAGCTTCGGTCGAATTTTATCAATAAAATTTAAGTTTTTCAAAAAATGTTATATTTTTTTTAGCACTTAGCTACATACACCTGCAACATCTCCATTCCTGTTGATCCAACAGGAATCTCTCTCAAGAAAGCATCATCAATTTAACGTCTCCTAGGGCAAAATCTCCGTAGTCATCATGCGCGGGTCCTCACATCCGAAAAGGATGTTGTCGTGGAGGGACCGGGGGGAAGAAGGGGAGTTTAAAATAATCGATGGGGCGTTTCGAAAAAGGGCGTGGGTCCGGCCATAACCGGAGAGCCGGAGTCGGCGGAGTTCCGTAGGAAGGGATTAAGTTTCTAAATTTTTCAAAGGTGATTAGCTCTTGAGGAGCTTGGCAGCGGCCGAGGCAGAGTCACTCAAGCACCAGGAAACGGCCGGTGATTATATTTGACGTGCGCGTCATAATTGTGCTCGGGATTCGCACCAGTTCTGCGAGCCCCGTTGCCGAACCACACCAATCGACGAGTGTCCAACGGAATATGGACGTTTTTTCGCCGAACGGAACTGTAGACTAGTAGCAAAGATGGGTGGTGCTCCATAGAGTCCCTTTATACTGAGAGTCAAGACAACACCCCCTCATGGAGTCACAAACGTGAATAAAGATTACAGAAATTGAACGTTTTTCGTAATCTTTGATCGACCCATTCTCAAATTCCTTTCTCCGTTCCTTCTCTCATTCCGTTTGATCCTTGCCAAACCCGTAATTCCTTGGTCCATTCCAGATTATAATCTTTGCAATCGGGAAAAATGTAATCTTTATTCCCGTTTTTGACACTGTGAAGGCCTAAAACACGGGAACCAATCAGAAATGGATTCACGTTGTCTTGACTCTCGGTATAAAGGGACTTTAGTGCTCCATAGAGTACCTTTTATAGACAGAGTATGGCCATTTCGTGCCGGATTTTCATTGGTCGCGTGAAAATAGGCTCGACGCAATATTTTTCGTTCGGTATGTTTTCTTTTAATGTAATAAAAAAAAAAAATAAACATCATTCAAGTTTCTGAATCGTTACACTGAGGATACTTATTTTCCATTTAACTAAGGCAAAAACTGGAGCAGAGAGTCAAGAATGATGACACGCAGTCCTACAGCATTGGCATTTCTACAGTCTTGTAGGCGCTAATATCCGTTTCACGCCAACTGGCCGACTGCACTGCGTTTGGTGCAATACGAGAAGTATTCATGCAGTCTTAAAGGCGCTAGTATAGGCTGAACCCCGACCGCGTCGTTTGGCGCAATGCGTGAAGTATTCCGAGAGTCTTGCAGGCGCCGGCCGTTAGCGGTTGACGCCGGCCGCACAGTGTTTGGCGCAAGTTAGAGTACCTTTATAGACAGAGTATGGCCATTTCTGTTCCGGTTTTTCATTGGTCGCGTGAAAATAGGCTGACACGATGTTCTTACGGCCGTAAATAAACAAACAAGATGGCTGTTATCAGCAAGCAAGTTTGAGGTTATGCACAACTTACATCCTCCTGTAATAAAGGTGAAAGGCGATTTAACAGTGATTTCATGTGTTTTTTATGTGTTATTCGTAGATATGCTAGTTTAAATTGTTACTGCTGTACTGTGTACTACGCTGTACTCGTGAAAACTCAATGGTCTTCGTGAGTCAAATCGCATACTGAAGTGGCAGTCTCTGCGATACGAAAATATAGTGGCCTCGATCATAACGCTTTGGCTCAGCTACAGCAAATTGTTTACACTTTGAACGATAAAGGTTGGGAAAGGAACAGTGCTCGATTGAGAAACCTGCCGAAACCGTTGTAAGGCGCGATTTGACTCACGTAGGGTATACATGGGGGGGTATGCTCTTTTGAAACGCAGCTTCTATAGCCAATATTTACAGGGGCTTCCTACATTAACACAAGTTTTTTGTCTCTTTTTCTGACACACTGGAAAAAACACATTGGATCTAGAGTCCAGACTCTTAAAAACATCGACAAGAAAAAATACTCTTGATTCAATCAGATTTAAGCTTAAATCAAGAACCAAGCCTCTTAATTTAGCGGATTTCGTTTTGATTCAAGCAAAAATCCGATTGAATCAAGAGTATTTTTTCTTGTCAATGTTTTCAAGAGTCTGGACTCTAGATACAATGTGTTTTTTTTTTCCAGTGTAGTGTTTCTTGTGACCGGGTAATTCAAATTACCCGTTGCCAATGTAAGATAAAAACGCTAATATCTTAGTTAGGAGTTGGTTTTAATAATTTTTGATACATGAATCGTATGTTCTACATGAAACTCTGGTTAAGAAAAATATATCAGAGTGCTTGAATTCGCACTTTGTCTAGTGGTCCATTATGTGCCATGCGGTATTCATGAGCCATGGGCATGTGACAAAAGCGTTGTGGACAGGGCTCACGAGTTGATGAAATCGTCTCGCATCTCGGTCGTCGTCGCTGACGCCACTGGCGTTTTATAATTCCCATTCATTCTTACGGCCCTCAACTAACGAGCATACCCCTTCTTCCATTCCTGTTTCTCGTTCCGTTTGGCGGTAATACGTCCATATCATTGTTGAGCTCCCTGTTTAACCCTCTATCGCATGATTCAATTTTAAAGCTCACATTCTGAGGGACAAAAATCTATTTTTCAGCTTGCTTTAAAAAACATAGAGTACCGGATTTGTTTTCAAAATTTTAAAATTCAGGGAATCAGTTGTTCAAAAAATGAAAAAAAAAACCATGAAAATCCGCAAAATCATGTCATAGAGGAAAGATTGCAACACCATGGCATAGAGGGCTTTGAGAGTGACCGGCCAGGTCGCGGAAGAGGGACATTACTCCAAGGAGGTGAAATGCTCGGAGGGTATGGGTTCGATTGACACAAATCATTAAAAAAATCGGTGTCGATTCGATCGACATGAATTGACCGAAAAGTAAAAACGTGACCCGATCGACATCATTTGATCGACAACGATTCGATCGACAACGTGAATCAATCGAAAAACCCGTGGATCGATCGACAAACCCCGCGAATCGAACGACAAATCTGTGAATTGATTGACAAACTCTAGAATACTCTGTCACACCCTCGATAAAGTCGCTCCTCTGGCGTAAAGGCATATTTCCATCTCCACATGAGCCCTAGAAATGATGAATTTAAGCGTGAAATAGGGTTCAAGTAGAAATTGAGTTACGTCCTTCCGTCAAAGGAGCGCCGATAAGATCGACTTGACTGTTACTGTAACGGCACATCGTCACTGTTGGCGATGAGAATCAGAAAAACAGGCGCGCCTTCAACTTTTGGATATGCAACATGGACATCCGTCGAATGGTAATAGTTGCATCTCGGTGTTTGCAACCAAGACTTGTACTGTACTTGTCTGTACACCTCTGTCGGTGTGAGAAAATTAGGCCAGATTTTTCCATGATGCCACTGGAAACAGTGACGCTTTCATGTACCTAAAAAGTTGTAAGCTAATAAATATCTTAATATATATTGATTTACCATTCGTCATAGTTTGAATTAAAAAACAGGATGAAGATGATAATTTTCAACTTGGAGTCTGATATGGCTTGCTTCAAAGGCAATCTCAAAACCCAAATTCTTAACGAGTTAACTATTGCCACATGCCACATAGAGGATATTTTCTGGCCTACCTCCATAATATCTTCGTTTCCACTTTTCTTCATCTATACAATAACCCAAGCAGCAGTGATCGCGATAAGCTGCGATTTGATCAGAGAATGTATCGCAACTTTATGGACATCGGTTTTTTGCAATATTATCGGAACAAATGACGTTAAATTGCGGTTTCACCGCATGAATTTGCAATAAAATCGCGATTTTATCGACGGCGATTCATTTTTACGTTATCGAACAAAAAATCGTGATAAATTGAGATAAAATTTCGATTCTTTCATCGAACGCGATTTTATGGAGATAAAATTGCGACAAGATTGAACATAATCGTGCCAATCTTTCAGCTGCAAACCTTAAAGTTGTTGACGATCCCAGCAATTTTATTGCCAAAAAATTGTGTGGAAATCGCAACTGAATTTCAAAATACAGCAATTTTTCTGTTGAAAAATGCCTCTTGGGTAGAGAATGACATTAACTGAAATGTGGAGATCCCAACACGTTAATTAGGGCGGAGCTGCTCATTCTAATAGGGTTTACTATATTGCACCCCGTGTTCATACTCATTTTTTTCCTATTATTTTATTATTGTTTATTTTGTTTTTATTATTCCTTTTATCTTAATCTTTCATGAGACTCCAACACCTGGGAGTATCAGTCTTGCTCGAACCTTTGACTGGACTTGTGGAACCGACAACAGGGTTCCCTCCGCGGCCATTGAAAGTAAGTACCAATCTGTTAGGTGTAATTAACTCGTTTCAGTTCTGCAGCCTCCACTGCTCGAATTAGACGAGTAGCTCTGCTCAGCGCGTGACTTCGGTCTGTACGACTTTCTTCNGGGGGGGGGGGGGGAGGAGGAGGGGAAGGGCCCATCATTCAAATGAGGTTTCTTCCATCCTACCTTCCCTCTTACGATTTAGGCGAGACCAAAATCCTTCCGGCCATCTCGCAACATATTGCCAACACGGCGGGTTGCCTGGTCTGAATGCATTTGTGGTGCAACGGATAATATTTTAAATATGCACTGGAAAAAAAAAGTCGCTTGGATTCAGAGTCCAAACGCGTAAAAAAATATGACAAGAAAAATTCTCTTGATTTAAATGGATTCTTGCTTGATTCAGAGCCAAGCCTTTGAATCTAAGCGGATTTCCTAATGATTCAGGTTAAAATCGGATTAAATCAAGACCTGTTTTCTCGTCAAATTACTTACGAATATGCAAATTTGTCAAAATACTCAAAAAAAGAAGAAAAATTATCCGAGTCTAGAATGATTTGGTCTCGCATCGAGAGATGTTCAGATAAGTCATGGTTGCTGACACTGTGATGCAACTATTACCACTCGGTGGATGTCCTTGTTGCATATCCAAAAGTTGAAGGCGCGCTTGCTTCTCTGATTCTCATCGCCACAGCGATGATAAGCCGCACAGTGGATCGAGTCAGTGGGAGAGGTCGGACAAAATTCGGAAACTTTACACGCTTATAACTCCGTTTATACAAAACAAACTCTCCATGCAAAGATAGGGAGCAAATACATTGACAGGGCTGCCACTTTATTTGGGCACTCCAAAACTGAAAACACGGCAACCCTGCTAATGTATTTGCTCCCTTTCTTTGCATGGAGATTTTGTTTTGATGTAGAGGTGGGTAGGGTGGGATATCCCCTCCATTTTAGCCGCACTTTGAGAGCTTTTTTTGAGCTTGGGAGATGATATAAAGAAAACCAGTGGCACCATCGTGTTTCTCGCGAACTTTTGCATGAGAATCAACAGTCAAATCGCAAATTCCTCACACATGCATCATCTTCATTCAAATTTTTCGATCGATATTATGTCGATCGAATCAACGGCACCATCATGGCGCCTACCTTAGAGAAGGATCCGAGCGGAGACCTTCTTCGAAGACGGCCCTCGAACCTAGAATCACCCTGTATCGTGCCGACTTTTGTGAGGCGACATGCATGACCCTTCAACCGGCCAATTTCTCAATGAACCATAGCGCGGTGCACGGAGTGATGGAGCGTGTTCGGGGACGAAAATTGAGCGGTGCTCGGGACGTGATCTGTGGAGGCGTCGGTGTGAGTGAGATGAGGCCGGATGAATTAATCCGTGGATTTGGCTTACGTGATGTCGCACCCACGCATCGCCCTAAAACCACCTTCACGACCTGGGTGACCATCGCACCGCGCCGCCCGTCACGTCTCAATGGACCAGTGCCGTGGCGTGCCTTGCGATCCATCGATATTTCCCCATTTGAAGCTGTGGTAAACAATCGCTTATTAAGGTGTTCGCTGCGAACACCCTTTTTTCGATACTTTTCCATGGGTTTAAATGGCCGATCAAATGATATATCGCAAAGTACGCCACTGGTGCTAAGGAAGAACGGCTTATGAACAATCGAACGTCTCCCTCTCATTGGAAAAAAAAACACATTGGATCTAGAGTCCAGACTCTTGAAAACATTGCCAAGAAAAAATACTCTTGATTCAATCGGATTTAAGCTTAAATTAATCAAGAACCAAGCCTCTTAATTTGAGCGGATTTCCTTTTGATTTAATTAAATCTGATTGAATCAAGAGTTTGTTTTCTTGTCAATGTTTTCAAGAGTCTGGACTCTAGATCCAATGTGTTTTTTTTTCCAATGTAAAGTTTTTATGGTCAATTTATGAAGTTTGTCCGATAGTTTTCTTGTGCAATTTTTTTTAAACTAAAAGTTTACTTAGGTAGTCCAGTTACAAGCAATGATTTAGGTGCTGAGATTTCGCCAAATAATGAAAGTTAACCCATAAGTCGGGTCAAACTGACCCAAGATCGCTGGAAACATGTGCCTCGGTTTTATGGGGCCGGTGCATCCGAACTTTAAATGTGAGTCACAAATACATCTTAAAAAAAGAATAAGACATCAAATCGAAAAAATAAAAGATAAAATCAAATATCAGTACAACTGAAAATTTGAGAGATTTTTTAGGGTCTGGTTTTTTAAACTTTTTTCCCGAATCAGAGTGACAATCCATTGGCAGCATAGAGCGGAGCATCGCAAGGTCACACTTCGCGCCATAGCGCCTTCAATTTTGTAGATACAACACGGGCATTCATCAAGCACGAATAGTTGTATCTCCGCGCCGTCGTTGACGCGGATCGTTTTCCATGCTTTATTTCCATATTGCGTTAGTTCTGTTTGTCTTACTTGTAACGGGTCTTCAAGGGCTACATGAGCAACAAAGCGCAAGATAGGAGAGATATAATCGGGCCTCGTTTTTAACTTTTCTCCAGAATCTGAGCGACAACTCACTAGCAGCAATAAGCAGCGGAGCACTTAGGAGCCTTGCGCCATCGCGCCTTCAATCTCGCTGATACCACACGGACATCCATCAAGTACGAATGGTTGTATCACTGCGCCGTCGTTGCCGTACGTTTCTCTTAATTTCTTGTGTTAGTTTCATTCGTTTCATTGGTAACGATGGAAGGGTTAAGTGAACGTCAGCAACACAGCAAAAGATATGAGAAATGTCTCGTTTGTAATTTCTCTCCAGAACCTAAGCGACAACTCACTAGCAACAAAGAGCGGAGCACTCCGAGTTCACGCCTCGTGCCATCGCGCCTTCAATTTTGCAGATGCAACACGGACATCCATAAAGCACGAATAGTTGTATCCTTGCGCGTCCTTCTCCCTGCTCCATTTCCATAGTGTGTTAGTTCCGTTTGTCTTATTCAAGGGCTACGCTACTAAAGCAGCCGAAGATAGGATGCCTAATGATGCCTTGTTTTTTACGTTTTCTCTCGAATCCAAGCGACACGCGACACCTCATTGACAGCATAGAGAGAATCATTGCGGTTTCTTGCATCGCGCCTTCAATTTTGCAGATACATCAGATACATGCGCCGTCATCAAAGCGAGTCCTTTCTCTTACTAACAAATACAAATAAAAGAAAAAACACACAAACAATTAAAATTACAATAAATACAAATAAATATACAAACTAAAATTTTTTCAGAAACCGATTATATTTAGATGACTTATTTTTTTATTATTCTTTATGAAATTCTTGATTCAATCAGAATCTAGCTTAAATGAAGAACCAAGCCTCTTAATTTAAGCGGATTTCGTTTTGATTCAAGCAAAAATCCGATTGAATCAAGAGTATTTTTTCTTGTTAATGTTTTCACGAGTCTGGACTCTAGATCCAATGTGTTTCTCTTTCCAGTGTATACATGCTTTAGGGGATTTATCTCTCCGCTTTAGTCCGTGCTTTTACAAGGCCCTCATCAGAACGAAGATTTCGTCGAGGACAAATGACCAGGCGGAAAAATGAAAATGCGTCGAAAATCGAAGAGATGACATTCAGCGTGTCTGGCTCCCGACACATGGGGGGGGGGGGATCTAAAGGGGGACGGGACGACCGGACAGACAATGATCAATCGTTTTCGGATCCCGAATCAGCGGCGAGGAGTGCTTTCCGATAAATCGATCGGTCTGCCATTTAAACGTATGATAAAGGATCGATAAACAGGGTGTTCCTCAATATTCGATTTTTTACCGTAGCCTAATGGGGACGTATCGACAATCAATCCAGTGGCGTGGCGTGCTTTACAATGTATCGATTGATCTGTAATTTCGTCGCTTGCCTGACATAAGGGCGTAACTACACAGTGAGATGAGCCCGGAAAAGCATTGAAACATATGGAAGACAGGGTTCATTGTAGAGTGTGGTTACGCCCTTATGTCGTGTAGACGACGATTTAAACCTATGGAAAAGGATCGATGAACAGGGTGTTTGCAGCGAACACCTTAATAATCGATTCTTTGCCATATGATTAAATGGCATGACAATCGATACATCGCAATTCACTCCACGCCACTGAATCGATCATTGACGCCTCGCCGAGGCCCGAATATCGCTTATCGAAGCTCGGCGCAATTTTGACAGGGGGTATCCGTATCCGTCCTACTCGTCCGACCAGTTGCTGCGGAAGGAGAGGGCACGGGC
>NW_017547202.1:2467009-2514381 GCF_001854935.1 Bemisia tabaci | reverse complement strand
GGGGGGGGGGTAGGAGAGGGGCGCAAAAGACCGATTGCGGTGGACGACGAAGATCGAAGCTCACGGCCGTTGCACACATCGTGGCAATGAACGCAAACTTAAGACGGACAAGGGCTGGGGGGGTGGAGGGGACGCAGATGAAACACAGAAAATTTCAAACCGCATTTCAAAACAGATTAGCGATCGGCTCCTCTCTCACACATTGGGGCCTCCGCGCCGTGGCCGTGTTGCCGATTCGATGGTGGACTGTTAAAAGAAGAAAAAAAGAAATCTGAAAAAAATGTGGAATGAGTCTTTTTGACTCGCCGGTCTATTGTATATATACTGTATGAAGAAACAACTTAAAACGGGACTAAGGCCGCAAATAATAAACATAAAATAAAATAAAAAAACCCGGGACGTTTCGCAGGGATCACACCCGCATTTTCAACCGGCAAAAACAAGAAAATTCAAATTTATAAATGTTTCGGGCCGATTAAGTTGTTTTTTCTATTAATACTGTATCATATCTATTATCATATTTGGACATTTTTTCCGGGAAAATGTGCTGGCAAAAACGCATCCGAGTACTTAGATTCGATTTTGTGTACCTCTTGGGATTTTCGTTGGTTCCATTGTTCCTTTTTTAAAACAACGCTGTGTCGCTTGTAACATACTGCTTCTATTTTAGGACAAAATGGGCTCAGCTTATTTTTTGTCGTGAGGGAAAATGAGGGATGGAAAGTAAGAATTCCGAAAAAATCTCTTAGTGAGATTTCTTGCTGCCTGAATAAATCATCTATGGACGAAAAAAAAGAATCAAAAGGATTATTTACACACGCAATTCAAGGGGAGAGGTTTGTAAATTATTTCCAGGAATAAGGATTAAATTAAATGTTCCGTAATAAAATTGAAAATCAAGATGGTCCCGATTTGAAAATATACTCATACGTTGCAACCTTCAATAAGATACCTGTGGGCACATATCATATAATCTAGGAAATCACATGATGAGCCCTCATGAATAGCGTTAGCATATTAAGTCATTATTTGTGGTTTACCTATGATTTGATGTCTAGAATCCGAGAAAAAAAATGGACTACTTTAAGTCGTGCAGCACGTACTGCGATCTTAAAATAACTTATTTGTACAAGAAGACACATTTCCGAAAGGTAGAAAAATCCAAAATGTGATTGCAATTTTGACGTTCGCTCGTGTCTTTTTTCGGTAGGAAGTTATAGCTCATTGGTAAATTTATTTTTTTTTAAAAAAAAAAAAAAAATATTCTTGACGGTCCGAAGAAAAAGAAAGAAGAAAACTCACAACTAATTTTTCCGGTAACTTTCATAGGTCAATGCCCAAAAAAAGACAATATTACGAGAAATCCGTAGGATTGCACACCAAGAAAATACTGGCTCCTTTAGACCCTTAACTCGTGTTAAGCGCCATCGGTTTTTCAGCCGAATTTTATTTGGCTAATCGAACGTTCGAATCGCGAATGTTACCGTGCAGTCAAACTTGCTTGGTTGAATGGATCATATTCAATACATCGAACAGGTGAGAATATATCGATATCGATTGGTTCTAAGTGTAAGCATTAAAAGTCAATCGAGTAATCTGTGGGAACGGGTTTTATGTGGTAGATTTTTGATTCCTATGAGTGCCATTTGCCATTCAAAACTGAAATTATTAGGAATTTTTTCTTTCTCAGCTTTTCTAACTTTAACCTAGAACTTTTGTTTGCGGTTATCTTCTATTATTTTGAACCAAACGATACGTCGAACCACTGTCGAATAGGATCAATGGACCACTAGACAAGGTACGAATTTAAGCGATCTGATACATGTTTCTTAACCAGAATTTCACGTAGAAAACGATTCACACAACGAAAATTACGGAAACCAACTCCTAACGAAGATATTAACGTTTTTATTTCACATTGGTTACGAGGAATTTGAACTGCCCTCTGACAAGACACTCATAACTCTACGTGAGTCAAATCGCCCACTACAACGGTTTCAGCAAGCTTCTCAATCGAGCAATGTTCATTTCCCATCATGTGTTGTTCAAACTATTAGCAATTTGCTATAACTGAGCCAAAGCGTCAAGATTGAGGTTGCCTGATTTTTATATCGCAGAGACCGTCATGATAACGTTTAGCGCGCGATGTGAATCACGTAGAGCATTGAGTTTTCATGAGCGGGTGGTTTGAATTCACGCATTAAGAATCATTAAATATCTTCGTGAGGAGTTAATTTCGGTAATTTTCGTTGTGTGCATCGTGTTTTACGTAAAATTTTGGTTAAGAAACATGTATCAGAATGCTGAAATTCGTACCTTATCTGGTGGTCCATTGGATGTATTTATATGCCAAAATGAACCATGTTGCACGCAACTTGTGTGGAAACTCGTTCTTTTCAGCATACGCGTCAATTCCAACTGCCTGCTTGTCAAAAACTCGTTGTGTACTTTTATCAATTTTTTCATGTACAATACCAAATTTTAATAAGGCAACATACGTTGTGATGTATTAACCTTAGTTTAAGTCCCCAAGGCCTGGTCTCTATATTGTAATAATTGGACGTATTTCTACCAAACAGAATTACGTACATTAAGATATGAGCCCTGAGACCCATAAGAATATATGCATAACAAGGCTCAAGTCATAATGCACATAGTTCCGTTTGAAAGAGATACGTCCAATTAATCACTCTGTATTATTTGAATTTATAGGTTGGGTATGCTTTTTTAGCCCTAAAAACTCCATGAGCTAACCTGAAAATTACTGACAAGTCCGTGCTCTCCCTATTCAGGTACGTTCGTTCGAAAAAAACTCTTTTCTCGTTTAGGGGCCGTTCAAATATTACGTTTTTCGATTTTTTGACCCCTCCTTCCTCCTTGTAACGCATCCCTTAAACCCACTCCCCTCTTGAATTAAGTAACGCTGGTCTGACCCCTCCTACCAATTTTCCAAAACATTTCACCAGTTTGTCCCGGAAGGGCGGAATTTTCAATTTTAAAACGATTCATTCAAAATTGTTTTTTCCCTCCCGGCTCGGATTTGTTATGTAAACCTGGGCTTGACCCCCCCCCCTTCCCCTTGTAACGCTCCGTAACGCTGAGCTTGACCCTCCTCCGCCGTTGTAACACAACGTAACGCTGGCTCACACTCTCTGCCTTCCAAATTGCGTTACGTAATACTTGAACGGCCACTCTGCCGTGATAGCGCAGACAGCCAAAAGTGCAAAAATGAAGTTTTGAGAAAACGGGTTCTGAAGCTTCTGACCGGAAAATTTTATTGAAAGGAGCCTCCGTCTTTCGTCAAATTGCCACTAATCTTCCGAAAGATTCCTAGAAATCGTTGGGATGATTAAAAATCGACCGATTTTGTTTCAATTACGTAAAAAGGGTATTTTTCATTTTCATGCTAGGTTATTGTTAGGCAAGACAGCCGTAAGTGCTATCTTCTGCCTGCTTTCGTGGTTGCGTTTTGGACGCCCAACAAACACATTTTCAGGTTAGAAATTGGCAGAAGAGGGCGGCACCTTACTGGGAAGTACTGTTTTCATTGGCTTTCATGTACCTGCGGCCGTCTTGAAAAAAACTATGTCATTTTTTGTGCTCTTACGGCTTTCTCATACGTCTCGTTCTCATTAAATTAGGATGAATTTTGCTGTTTTAGCTGTCTCAGTAATTTCATCTAAAAGAGTTTAGACGAATTTTGAAGAAAACTCGATTTCGAAAATTTTGCACTTACGGCTCTCTTCGCTATCACGGCAGAGTACTTGAACGGGCCTTCGCGACGAGAAAATCGGGTTGGGGACACGGGCAATTTGACGGCGTTTGATAGCGGCTCGGTGGCGGCGGGCAAAGCAAAGGCGAGCGGGCGGCGGGCGCAAAATCTCACATAAACCCGAGAATAATTGTTATATCCTTTTCGCATCGTCAGAGCCGCGTTCCGGGCTCCGCGAGTGTGTGATATGTCCCCGGCCGCCGGCCCGGTGACAGCCGCTCCGCCGCGCGCGGCCCCGCTGAATGTCAGGAATCCCGCAGCAAAACCGGGAAACTCCTCCGAAGACGCTTAAACTCGGCGAATTCGAATTTCCTGGCTTTTTATTGGTGCCCCCGGCCCCCGCGCCCCCCCCAGTCGACGCCCGTATTTTATGCCCCCTTTTTTAATGGCTCCCGCCGCGCCGAGCGGCCAAGGCCCCTGGCGGCGCTGCCAGAGGCACCCCGAAAAATTCGAGGGGGCACTGGAAAAAAAAACACATTGGATCTAGAGTCCAGACTCTTAAGAACATCGACAAGAAAAAGTACTCTTGATTCAATCAGAATCTAGCTTAAACCAAGAACCAAGCCTCTTAATTTAAGCGGATTTCGTTTTGATTCAAGCAAATATCCGATTGAATTCAGAGTATTTTTTCTTGTGAATGTTTTCAAAAGCCTCGACTCTAGATCCAATATGTTTTTTTCCAGTGGGACTAGATTGCGATTTGCGAGGAGGAACCAAGAGCACTCCAATGGAGCAGTGGCGTGGCGCAAATTGCGACATATCGATGGTTATGCCGTTTAAATCTTTGGTAAAAAATCGAATATACAGGTGTTCCCTGAGAACACCCTGTTTATCGATCCTTTTCCATGGGTTTAAATGGCATAACAATCGATATATCGCTATTCGCGCCACGCCACTGCAATGGAGATGTTGCATGTGTGAGGAATTTGCGATTTGACTATTGATTCTTATGCAAAAGTTCGCAAGAAACATGATGGTGCCGCTGGATTTCTCTGAAATCAACTCCCAAGCTCAAAAAAAGCTCACAAGTTGTGGTTGAAATGGAGGGGATATCCCACGCTATCCTGAGAGTCCACCTCTACATCAGGACAAACTCTCCATGCAAAGATAGGGAGCAAATACATTGACAGGGCTGCCACTTTATTTGAGAACTCTAAAACTGAAAACACGGCAACCCTGCTAATGTATTTGCTCCCTATCTTTGCATGGAGAGTTTGTCTTGATGTAGAGGTGGACTCTCAGGGTAGCGTGGGATATCCCCTCCATTTTGGCCTGAACTCGAGAGCTTTTTTTGAGCTTGGGAGTTGATTTCAGAGAAAACCAGTGGCACCGTCGCGTCTCTCGCGAACTTTTACATAAGCATGAATAGTCAAATCGCAAATTCCTCACACATACATCTCCATTCGAACGATTCAGGTGCACTGTGCGGCGCGTCTACTGCCACCTGAGCGCAAAGACAAGAGAGCTTAAGATGAGTTCGCTTTCGCGAGAAAAGTCAACATTTGACGAGCTGCTAAGATGTTCGGTCCCTTTGACCGGGCGCGGCCCTTCAACTTCACCGCACCCTTCGGAGAAGCCTTTGAGGTTCAGTTACCCCTATAAGCTGCACTGCCCTCCTAACCGACAACCATCCAACGCCAATGAAAGTCCTGCGTAGATAAGAGGTTTTTCCTCGCTCCAAAAATGTGCTTTTATCAATGAGGGAGTGTGAAGCAATGGAGTGGCGTGCTCTGCGATGTATCGATTTATCGGTCATTTAAACCTATGGAAAAGTATCGATAAACAGGGTATACCTTAATAATCGATTATTTACCACAGTTTCAAATGGGGAAATATCGAAAGATCGCAAAGCGCGCCACGCCACTGGTGTGAAATGGGACCGGGAGGAACCAGGGGCCTTGATGAAATATTGACGCTTTATGATGAACTTCCGAGACTAAAAGCTGCGGCCAAGATCTTGAGAAAGATGGAGGGTTTCTTCCAAAGCAGATTTTCTTTTACAGAGAGGGGGAAAAAGTCTTTTCTGATATAGAATTTTTGTGTGTAATGAAAAGTATTGGAAGGTATTGAAAAGTGTCATTTTCATGGCCGTTCGATTTGGTTATTTTCGGGTTTGATACTGGCCTAAACATGGGTTTGGGTCTGAGGGTAGATTTTGGCGAAAAATGAGGATTTTTGGAACTCGACCGCGTACTTGCATTTTCCGCCAAAATTGGCCTTCAAAGCCATGTTTAGGCCAATATTCGACCCGAAAAGAGACAGTAAGGGGTCTATATTTCACGGATAAAAGTCGCTCCCACGACAAGGGACCGGTAAAATTGTTTTGTTGGATTTTTTATTTTTTTTTGTTTTTCGACGGTTGATAATGATCGGGAGACCGGTCGAAACGTCCCGTGTTTTGTAAATTTTTGTGTTTTTCAGCCTCGTCCCTTTTCTTTCTCTATTTTATATATTACGGAATGCGTCTTAATCTGGTCATTTTTTGTCTCTTTTCAGGTCTTTTATTGGCCTAAATATGGGTTTAATGGCCAATTTTGGAGGGAAATACGGGTTTGCGGTGGAATTTTGAAAAATCAGCATTCCCCACCAAATTTTATCTTCAGACCCTAACCCACGTTCACGCCAGTATCAAACCCAAAAAGAGACCGGAAATGACCAAATCATGATGCATTCTTTAAAAATAGCCCCTCAACGAGCGAAAAATCATCGAGTTGAGGAAATTCAGAGTGATTTTAAAAATAGCCCTCATCGATACTCCTTCTTAATCAAATGTTTCTGTCGTTATAAACAGTTTCGTTTTAAACTTTTAAAATTTTGATTTTAATTCAGACTCTTAAATTTTTAAAATACTGCTCTTTGTAGTATCGCGGCCGATGAGGATGAAACCGCGATGAAGCAAGGAGCGCGGCTCGAGGAGCTCTCCCTGTTCGGTGGCGCCGCCTAGCGTCCTATCCAGGAACTAATCGGCGGTGGTCTCGGAGCACAGTGCAGCGCGGAAGTGCACTCGGCTCGCAATTGCAACGGGCGTTCGCGCTGGCGAAGGCCTTGCCGATTTCAAGTCCATGTGGATATCAGCCCGCTCCAAATTAGGCCTCGCTGTCCGCACGATTTACGTCGGACCGCCCCGACCTTCGAGCGAAATCCACGCCGCCGCCGCGTTCCAGATCTTCAGATGAGCTAATTCGACTTCGAATGGTTGCTTGCATAGTTCTGAGGCAAAATTCCGCCGGTGGATTTGCTCGAATTTTTCGACCGGATTTGTAGGGGTTCAAACTGAAGGAGAAAAACGCTCTGCTGAAGTCGAGAACTAAATGGAGTTGTTGTATGTGTGAGGAATTTGCGATTTGACCACTGATTCTTATGTAAAAGTTCGCGAGAAACACGATGGTGCCACTGGTTTTCTCTGAAACCAACTCCCAAGCTTAAAAAAAGCTCTGAAGTTGAGGCAAAAATGGAGGGGATATCCCATGCTGTCCTGAGAGTCCACCTCTACATCAAGACAAACTCTCCATGCAAAGATAGGGAGCAAATACATTTGCAGGGTTGCCGTGTTTTCAGTTTTAGAGTCACCAAATAAAGCGGCAGCCCTGTCAACGTATTTGCTCCCTATCTTCGCATGGTAAGATGGTCTTGATGTAGAGGTGGACTCTTAGGATAGTGTGGGATATCCTCTCCATTTTGGCCTCAACTTGAGAGCAGTTTTGAGCTTGGGAGCTGATTTCAGAGAAAACCAGTGGCGCCATTGTGTTTCTCGCGAACTTTTACAAAAGAATCAAGGGTCAAATCTCAAATTCCTTACACATGCAACATCTCCATACCGCCAGTAGATCTGGTCGACTTTTTTGATCGGATCTGTAGGGGTCCAAACTGAAGGAGAAAAACGCTCTGCTCAAGTCAAGAACTAAATTCAATTGCACGATACATGGCCAACGTTTGCATCCACTTTTTGACTCACCCTGAGAGGCGGGTCGGGAATTTTAGATGTGGTCGCGTCAATACTGCCAGAATGAAAACCAAATGTTGCAGGCACACCATCGTCTGGAGGGAGTTTCGTTTTGTTGTAATACAGATTGGTATGGCAGTAAGTTAAAACCAACGCTATTTAACTGTTGATAGGGTTTCTAAATGATGCAACTATTCGGCCTCTGCAGCCACGCTAGGAGGTATCTTTTCTCAATGAAGGCGTTTCTTATGCTTCGACACTCTTCATCAAAATATTATCCGAGACATCCGCATTACTCACCTACGCTATTAAACTATTGATAGGGTTTCTTAGTGATGCAACTATTCGGCCTCTGCAGCCACGCTAGGAAGTATCTTTCCTCCATGAAGGCGTTTCTCATGCCTCGATACCCTTTATCAAAATATTATCCGAGACATCCGCATTACTCACTTATGCTATTACTACTGATGGGGGTTTCAAAAGATGCAACTATTTGGCCTCTGCGGCCAGGCTAGGAGGTATCTTTTCTCAATGAAGGCGTTTCTTATGCGTCGACACTCTTCATCAAAATATTATCTGAAGCATACGCTCTACTCACTCACCTACGCCATTGAACTATTGATAGGGTTTCTAAATGATGCAACTATTCGGCCTCTACGGACACGCTAGGAAGTATCTTTTCTCCATGAAGACGTTTCACATGAGTGAAAATTCTTCATCAAAATACTATCTGAAGCATCCGCATTACTTACGCTCTTAAACTATTGACAGAGTTTTGAAGTGATGCAAAGATTATGTTTAATGGCCTCTGCCATGCTAGGAAGTATCATTTAACAGTGGAGACGCTTCTTATGCGTCGACACTCTTCATCAAAATATGATCTAATTCTAAAGCATCCGCAATACTTACGTTATTAAACTATTGATAGGATTTTCAATTGATGTAACTATTCGGCCTCTGCGGTCACGCTAGGAAGTATCATGTCACAGTGAAGGCGTTTCTTAAGAATCGGTATTCTTCATCAACGATTTATCTAATACGTACATTTCATTCCGTGAAATTTCATTTTGCATCTCTGCTTTTACCGAGGTTTCTTCTCTGTGTAAATGTGACGGAGGGGGCGGGAGGCGGGAGTGATTCCGCCGAGCGTCCGTGGCGTCGTCGCGACGTCAAGTGGCGTCTCTTGAAGCGTGCGACGCTACGCGGGCGATCCGGGATTAATACCCGTGTCCGGCGTCCGCGGCGCTCATTACGCAAGCGTAAGGAGCCGTAAGGAGTCAGTAAGCGGCGTTAGTCGATGATTGATGACTGGCCCAGACGGCCCGGAGCCGACGCCGACATCGACGCTCCTGACATCATCAACAGGTTACCGGAAAATCATGGCAGTTTTCACGCTTCTTGACCCCGGCTCAGCCCTGGCTCGAGTGCCGTTTTTACACAGTCTGCATGTTCAGCGCTCTGTCGATGACTTCGTCCCCGGCAGACTGATAAAACGATATAAAACGGTAGACAAAGCGATATACAAAGCGACAGATATTAAAGACAGAGGGAAAATGGGCCGATCCTAAGTCACATTATTTTTTCAAGATGGTAAAAATATATGAACACACCAGCACGGAGAAAAAAACTTCGTGCGTGGGAACCGAAGTTTAGGTCACATGGATCTCTGAAGTTTTCGGATTGAGCATCCGAACACTTAAGGTCCAGCTGCTGAGGTTTGGATCACACATCTGAAACTTCAGTTCTTACATCTGAAGTACTTCGGTTCTCACATCCGAAAAACTTCGGTTCTCACATCTGAAGTACTTCAGATGTAAGAACTGAAGTTTCAGATGTGTGATCCGAACCTCGACAGCTCGACTTAAAGTGTTCAGATGTTTAATCCGAAAACTTCAGAGATCCATATGACCTAAACTTCGGGTCCCACGCACGAGGTTTTTTTTCTCCGTGAGGAAACAGGAAAACTCGAATGTAGACTATTCCGTTTCAGATAAATTGACATACGCAGACTGGATATATTGAGAATAAGATTTAATATGAAGTCATAGCAACAAGTCTATTCATCGAGAAACTTCGCACAACAACGACGATGCATCTAAACGATGTTATCAAATCAATTTCTTGTAGAATCATGCACCCAACCCCGAATAACGAAAACAAGTACAGAATAATTCGTCCGTCTGTCACTCCATGTTGCCTTGTGGTCAAGGCGCCGTTTCCAGGACGAAGGGACGTAACTCCATTTCAAGGCTGCCGAATTGACAACAATTAATTTTTACTTTACAAGAATGTATACGTGCATAAAGCCTGACGAAAATACAGTGAAATTTTCATTGTTTTTTCCCCATAATTTCCTTTCAGAGACACCCCTTGAAATTAAATTTGTGGCGGAATAAACATCAAAATTTCAAATTTAAGTAAAAAATTTCATGTCCGAACTCTTTCATTAGCTCGTTCCACTGTGCGTAGTGCACTGTGTGCAAAAATATTATAAAGAATATCAGTTCGACAAAGACAATATATTTTAGAAACTCCTCACTAACCATCAAAGCAATATGAATGAATGAGAGAGGCAAAAAACGCGAATTTCCACCTAATGAATGGTCGAAGAGCAACGTTTTGGGCAAAAAATCGAATGAAATTCGACTGATGATGAGTGATAGAAGTCAATGTGAGCACAATGGTCGGAAAATTGGTACAAATTGGATTAAGACAGCTGAACCAATTGTGCGACCCTTTATTCATCGGTCATCATTAAGCGGATCTGAGCGTTGACCCCTTCAATTAAATTTTACACCATAGGCTAGAAATCAGTGCGTGGTCTCCTGTAAATTTAGTGTCTCAGCAATCCGACAACACCTAATAAAATTTCCATTCTTTTGATGAATGTTGGAGGAGAATTTTCCATGTCCGTCTCCCATCATACCGGAAAGAATCGATCGATAATAAAACCTAACGAGTCGAATTTCCGATGAGCTCGGAGCTCCAAAAGGATGCATCCTTCCCAAGGTTTATCGGATGACCGACGTATGCGGTTTTAACATAGACCGATTCAAATGCTGATTCGGAGAAGTGCGAGTGGCTGGTCAGACGAAAAACCGGCGAAATCGATCGTTTTGAATTTCAAGTTTGAATAAATGCATCGAGAAACAGACTGCACCGGCTGGAAAAACCCAGCGGTCAAGGATAGAGATCAGTGAACTCCTGAAGAAGTGGAAAAGATTTTGGAGACAGACCGTACAGCCAGGTAACGTGTAAATTGCTAAGCCCTGAGCATGATGGATCTTCAAAGATGTGACATGCCCTAGCTCAACTGCAATAGTTATTAGTCTACCAAAAATGGTTGTTTTTTCATCAAAATTTCACGCCAAAAAGAGAAGCCATACTGACGAACACGATCGTAAAATCATAGTTCAAACATTAACTCCTATAAAGGGTAGATCTAGAGAATATAGCCCGGGATAGAAGGACATTTGGCGATGTGCGGTGAGTGTGTTGGGGGGGGGGGGCAAATTCAAGAAAAGAAGGAGTACACAGGAAGGGGCGGGGACTATCGGCCACTTTTGTGAGAGGAAGGCAGAAGGGGCTTCTGCGTCAAATTTAAGCAGATTTAGCCAAAGATTTTTAAAATATTTAAAAGTTCAAAATTAACGAATTTTACCTGTTTTAGTGTGATTCATCTAAACTTTAGATGAGTTACACTGTCGAATACATGTATTCGATAGTGGTTCGATGCATACAAAACAACAGAACATGACCTCAAACAAAACTTTCGGTATTTAAGTTAGGAACTCTGAAAAAGAGGAAATCCCCAATAATTTCACTTTTCATTGCTTAATGGTACTCATAAGAATAAAAAATCTATCTAACCCGTTGTCACACATTACTCGATTGACTTTCAGGGCTAATGCTTTTATGTTGAACCAAGCTATATCGATACAATCCCACCTGTTTCATATATCGATTCCGATCCACAGCTTTAATTGCACGGAATGCAGCGTTGCCGAGTTGCTCTTATGCCGAATCTTGTGGCAAGGCACGAATAATCGACTATCGACATTTTTCCATTTGAAGCTACGGTAAAGAATCGATTATTTAGGCGCTCGTTGCGAACACCCCGCTTATCGACCCTTTTCCATTGGTTTAAATGGCAGATCAATCGATATATCGCGAATCCAGCGTTGCCGAGTTGCTCTTATGCCGAATCTTGTGGCAAGGCATGAATAATTGATTATCGATATTTCTCCATTTGAAGCCACGGTGAGAATCGATTATTTAGCCGTCCGTTGTGAATACCCTGCTTATCGATCCTTTTCCATTGGTTTAAACGGCAGATCAATCGATATATCGCAAGGCACGCCATGCCACTAGCCGAATCGGTCTCGTGGTGAGGCGACAACACGGCCGGTTTGGGGCAGGTCAGGCCCCAGATGGACGTCCCTCCTCGGTGCGCAGATTAGAGGACAGCGCGAAAACCACGACCGGGGGACAAGGACAGCGCTAGGGGGTCTTCGAAGGAGAGAGAGAAAAAGAGAGAGGCGTTGCCCGGCCCGACGTCGGCAGGATAGAGACCAGAGGGGCAGAGTGGCGCAGTTGAAATAATTTAGGAAACCATTATTTTTTACGTGGGGGAACCGCGAGGTGGGACCGTTGGCGATTGCCGCCGCTCGGGGGTACAGGAACTGTTGGAAGCTGGACAAAGGTCACCTAGTAAGAGTATCAGTTGGATGGTCTAAACGTATTCTCAGAAAATAATTATTTTAGAAAATTAAATAATTATTTTGAAGAAAGTTATGAATATTTCTCCTTGAAATTTTCAGGAACTTTAGGTGAAATTGAGAACGAAATCATCGGAAAAACTGGAGGAAAAATCTGGACAAATTTTCCCGAAAATTGGTGCTTTACCGAAGGTAATTTGGCAACGCATGAAGGCTCATATAGCGTTCTTCCGTAGCAAGCACGACGCAGTGTCCCTTTATACTGAGAATAAAGACAATGTGAATCTATTTCTGATTGGTTCCCGTATTTTGAGCCTTCGCAGTGTCACGAACGGGAATAAAGATTGCATTTTCATCGATTGCAAAGATTATAATCTGGAGTGGACTAGGGAACTACGGGTTCGACAAGGAACAAACTGAACGAGAGAAGGAACGGAGGAAGGAATTTGAGAATGGGCCGATCAAAGATTACAAAAAACGTTCAATTTCTGAAATCTTTATTCCCGTTTGTGACTCCAAGAGGGAGTGTTGTCTTGACTCTCAGTGTAAAGCTGCTGTGCTAAGGAAAAACGCCGTAAGAATCTTCAGGCGTCGCCAAATTTCCTTCTATAAAAATTGCATCTACTGGGAAAATTGTGAATATTTTTTTCCAAATTTTTCAGACTGTTTTCTACGCAATTTCATCTAATATATCTGAAAATTTAAAAGAAAAATGTGCATAAATATCGTCAAAAATACATATTTCATCGAGGGAAATTTGGCAACCCTCGAATGTTCATACGGCGTTCTTCCTTAGCACGGCAGAAAGGGACTCTGTCACGTCGTATCCGATGACGTCATACATGACAACAAAATCTCAGAACTAGGACCACAGAGCGGCGGCGCGGCTTGCGGAGGGTGCGGAGCCGGCGGGGGGAGGGAGGGGGTAGGAATTCGTTAGATTAGTAGAGCTTACGAAAGAGGGAGAAAGCACGTAATGGAAGAAACAACAGGAAAAAACACCGACGAAAAAAATGATCGGGTCTTAATACACCTGGAGTTGGGATAGGTCTGGTCGGCGCGCCGTGGCGGCGGAGGAGCCTTGCCGTGCTGTCGTGGGTCAGTGACCCGCCGCCAAAATATTCGCTCCCCCCCCGAGACCAACGCCTTGTCCCCCGCCCCCGGACCCCTAGACCACCCGCCCCCCAGGCCCCGCCGGCCCACACTACTGTCTGGCATTTGGGCGTTGTTGCCGGCTCGCGAAAAGTACCATAAATGGGCAATGTTCTCATCAGATTATCTGTATGGAACAAAGGAGCACTGGAAAAAAAACAAGTTGGATCTAGAGTCCAGACTCTTAAAAACATCGACAAGAAAAAATACTTTTGATTCAATCAGATTTAAGCTTAAATCAAGAACCAAGCCTCTTAATTTGAGTGGATTTCCTTTTGATTTAAGCTTAAACTGATTGAATCAAGAGTCCTTTTTCTTGTCAATGTTTTCAAGAGTCTGGACTCTAGATCCGATGTGTTTTTTTTCCCCAGTGAGGATTTGTACACACACATTTTATTGCTTCTTCTGAGAGTGCCCTATGAGCTAAGTTCGCAGTATTTTTCATAATTTTTTTCTGACATGGGAATTGTAGAAAAATAGATTTAAAAGTGAGAAAATTTGCCGTCTTGTGACGTAATCTGGCGGCATTTTCCGTTTAAACACATGTATTTCAGCAGATTAGGTGATTTTGTCATGTTTCCGCCAATACGTGTCCAATTTAAAAACCGAGGATATCCTCGTACTTAGTTTTCCTAGCAGTACCATTTTAAAGATGAAATTCACAAAAATTAAGACACCTGCAAATTCTCTGCTATGAGCATCACGGAAAAAAATTGACTGTTGCTTTGGCATTGATAATGTTCAAAAACTGTGCGACAGGTATAAGTGCTTATTTTACAATGAAAAAAATACTAGGTTAACTGCGTCCACGATTAAATGAACAAATTCAATGTTGAAGTAGCAATTTTTCTAATGGAAAATCAGCATTTGATACTTGTAGCACATTTTTTTAACAGTATAAGTGCCAGATCTACATTCGATTTTTTCCGTGTAGCTGGATTGAAAATTCCTCGGTAAAAATCGATTTGGCGACGCAGGATTTTAACAGTGCCTGTTGACTGTGTTGACTCGGCCGAAGTCACGAACTTCGCAAAACATCATCGAAAATATGCAGCTGCCGGCCTACCGTACAGGCATAAAACCGATGAAACTTTTTATTATATCTTTTTTTCTTCCATGCCCTTCCTGTTTTCTCCCTCTCCTCCGGTCTCCCCCCTCTCTCCCACACACGTCACCACTGATTCTTATTGCGCGCTCTGGAAATCAAGGACCGTGCTCATGAACGCTTTATGAAAATCTTCCTAGCCTAGGAAGTCTTCACAACGAGACGAAATATATCGGCAAAGGAGAAATGAACATGATGGCAAAGACTTTAGTCAGACATTTTGCAAGCGCCTCGGACACTAATTTGAATATTAGACATGGTGAAAATAGACAGTAAGGTGGAGGTGTGGCTAACTTCACGGAAAAAATTCAATTGCTGATTTAACGATCCAATTGCCAAAAAAAAAATAACTGCAATATTTCAACGTAGATTTCACAACAAAAAATTCTACTTTAACCACTATTGAAAGCTAATTTCACCACGCGGGTGGTCAACGTAGCATATTTTTGTTGTAAAATCTATATTGAAACATTGCAGTCACTTTTTTTTAGCAATTGAATTGTCAAATCAGCAATTTAATTTTTTCTGTGTAACAATCCAGCAATTAGACCCATAAATTTTCGTGTTTTATGTTCATCAATCGGTCGAGCGGTAAAATTTAACTACGAGTGCAGAAATTTCCTTCAACAATTTTTATATGCACTCGCGTTGCATCTGATAGAGCAAGGAAAAGGATGCGCGATGACGACGGCGCAGAGATACAACTATACGTACTTGATGGATGTCCACGTTGCGTCTTCAAAAATTGAAGGCGCTATGGCGTGAGGCGTGAACTCGCAATGCTCCGCTCTATGCTTTCAACGAGGTGTCGCTCATATTTGGGAGAAAATTTATAAAGCGCGGGCTGATTACGTCTATCTTATGTGTGGCTGTGCTGCTTATGTAGCCCTTGAAGCACCGATACAAACAAGGCAAACGAAAACTAACACAACATGGAAACAGAGCAAGGGAAAGGACGCGTGTTGATGACGGCGCGGCGCAGAGATACAACTATACGTACTTGATGGATGTCTATGTTGCGTCTTCGAAAATTGAAGGCGCGATGGCGCGAGGCGTGAACTCGCAGTGCTCCGCTCTATGCTACCAATGCGGTGTCGCTTGGATTCAGGAGAAAAGTTAAGAAACGAGGCTCGAATGTGTTTTCCTATCTTCGGCCATGTTCTTCACATAGATCTTGAGACACCATTGCGAATAGTACGTACGAAAACAACGCAACATGGGAATGGAGCAAGGGAATAAAGAATATGCATTAATGACGGCGCAGAGATACAACTATTCCTACTTGATGGATGTCCGTGTTGCATCTGCGAAATTGAAGGCGCGATGGTGCAAGGCATGAACTCGGAATGCTTTACTCCATGCTATCAATGAGGTGTCACTGAGAGTTGGGAGAAAAGTTAAAAAACGAGGCCAAATACGTTTCTCCTATTTTTGGCTGTGTTGCTCACGTAGTGACGTATCCCTTGAAGCACCACCACAAATATGCGATCCCTCTACACAGAAGTTTAAATATTTGTCGCTTAAAATACATGGTGATGTTTGATGGCAGACATTCGACTGTGCTCCATGCATCATGCGACAACCTTCTAGCGAGCATGTCAATATGTAATAATATAATTTTAGCAGCCCGTTCGCATTACGTGAGGTCAGATTACAAAAGGCATGTTTAATGAACTGAGTATTTCATAATAAAATTAGCAACATAGAGTTCGCACGAAAGAAATTACTTCGCTTTATATGAAAGACCGATGTTATATTATTACCGACCGATTACATATGCCGCAATCACACGCTGAATTTAGCAGCTGAATGTGGAAGTCAACAGTCATCGCCCAACGGCTGAAATTTCGCAAATTCGAGTTATTTTCATCCAGATGTGTATCAAATCTACTCGAATAGTTCAGACAAATCCAACATTAGTCCGATGGTTGCTGAGAATGGTTGCTGCATTTTGCACGTCACGCGCAAAATTCAGGCATCGGGCCGCTGACTTCCACAGTCAAGCCACATTCAGCTCCCACATTCAGCGTGTGATTGCGGCAATATTGAAATTCTCATGATAATTCATGGAGCACAGTCGAATATGTGCCATCAAATATCACCATGTTTTTTAAGCAACAAATATTTTAACTTCTATGTCGCGGGATTGCATATTTTGTAGTGGTGCTTTGAGGGCTACGTCACTACGTGAGCAACACAGCCAAAGATAGGAGAGACATATTCAGGCCTAGTGTCTAAACTTTTCTCCCGAACATCAGTGCCACCTCATTGATAGCATGGAGTACAGCATTGCGAGTTCATGCCCCGCACCACCGCGCCTTTAATTTTGCAGACGCAACACGGACACGCATCAAGCACGAATAGTTGTATCTCTGCACCGTCGTTGTCGCGCGTCGTTTCCCATTCTTTATTTCCATATTGCGTTAGTTCTGTTTGTCTTACTTGTAACGGCACTTCAAGGGCTACGTGAGCAACAAAGCGAAAGATAGGAGAGATGTAATCGGGCCTCGTTTTTAACTTTTCTCAAGAATCTGAGCGACAACTCGGTAGCAGCAATAAGAAGCGGAGCACTTAGGAGCCTCGCGCCATCGCGCCTTCGATCTCGCTGATACCACACGGACATCCATCAAGCACGAATAGTTGTATCTCTGCGCCGTCGTTGACGCGCGACGTTTCTCTTGCTTTCTTGCGTTAGTTTTATTCGTTTCATTTGTAACGATGCACGGGCTACGTGAACGTCAGCAACACAGCAAAAGATATGAGAAATGTCTCGTTTGAAATTTGTCTCCAGAAGCTATAAGCGACAACTCACTAGCAGCAAAGAGCGGAGCACTCCGAGTTCACGCCTCGTGCCATCGCGCCTTCAATTTTGCAGATGCAACACGGACATCCATCAAGCACGAATAGTTGTATCTCTGCGCCGTCATCAACGCACGCTCTCCCCTTCGCTCTGTTACCATGTTGGGTGGGTTTTGTTTGTACTATTCGCTGCAGTAACTCAAAGGCTACGTGAGCACTTTTTACTCTCAGAATATTAAATAAAAACTCGAGGTTTGGCGACCTATTGAAATAATGTCAATTGGAGGCACGGAACTTCGGACGGTGGCAAGGTTCACTGTACCGAATGTTTTCCTCCAGCGGGCTGATTGTTGAAATTGATAGACTAAGCTAGATACATAAAAGACAAAAGGGATATGAAGGAATCCTGGTGGTGAACGCGGGTGGTTACAATGGACAGAGGAGGTAGGTATTAGATTATTTTTCCTCCAATAACAAAAACTTCCGGTTCATTTTAAAAATGACATTAGTGCCATTAGCTTCCCTATGCAAATAAGTGTTTTTATCGTTGAGCCAGGTTCTCTGTACTGAGTATTTCCCCCAAAAACTAAGTGCAACTTCCGCCTCATTTTAGAAACATCGTACTCGCCATTAGTTCCCCGATGCAGATAAGTGTTTTTATCGTTGAGCCAGGTTCACTGTCCCAAAATTTTTCCTCCAGGGACTAAAACTTCTGGCTCATTTTAGAAACTTCATACTTGCCATTAGTTTCCCAATGCAGATAGGAGTTTTTATCTTTTTTATCTTTGAGCCAGGTTCACTGTACCGAAATTTTCCCTCCAGGAACTACAACTTCTGGCTCATTTTAAAAACAACATCCGTGCCATTATTTCCCTATGCAGAGAGGTGTTTTTATCTTTGAGCCAGGTTCACTGTCCCAAAATTTTCCTCCAGGAGCTAAAACTTCCGGCTCATTTTAAAAATAACACCCGTGCCATTATTTTCCCAGTGCAAATAGGTGTTTTTATCTTTGAGCCAGGTTCACTGCACTGAAATTTTTCCCCGGGAACTAGGTGCAACTTCCACCTCATTTTAGAAACATTATACGTGCCATTCTGCCGTGCTAAGGAAAAACGCCGTATGAAAATTTGAGAGCTGCCAAATTTCTTTCAATAAAATGTTTATTTTTGAGGAAAGCTATGGATATATGCCCTTGCAAAGTCCAGGAACTTTAGGTGAAATTACGAACAAAATTACCTGCAAAATTGGAAGAAAAATATTTACAAATTTTTCCGGAAATTCGTGATTTTCTAAAGAAAATTTGGCAACGCCTGGAGGCTCACACGGCGTTCCTCCTTAGCATGGTAGCATTAGTCTCCCAATTCAGATAGGTGTTTTTATCTTTGAGCCAGGTTCACTGTCCCGAATTTTTTCCTCCAGGAACTACAACTTCCAGCTCATTTTGAAAACAACATCCGTGCTATTATTTTCCCTATGCAGATAGGGGTTTTCACCTTCGAGCCGAGGATTGTAGTTCCTCGTCGCAAAACGCAGTCCGGGTGCAATATTAATCCTCGTCGAGTCCGTCGCTATTTGCATGACATCTCAATCGAGCACGAGCCGGGAGATATTATTCACCGGAGCCTTTCGGCAGAAACCACTTATCTCCACCACGAATCCCACAGGAGTTACGCTGTTTGGCGACCGCGTCCACCGGGGCCGGGACCCGGGAGTTGGCCGGGAGCCGCGCGTGGCGCGCCGCCCGACAATACAGAATACAAACCTACGCCCTAAGCCAAAACCGCGTAAATCCAACGAGAAACCAATAGGAGATACGCAGAGAGCATAGGAGCGACCCGGTCTCCTCCACACACGGAGACGGGTGGCGGGGGCGGGGAGGGATGGGGGGGGGGGGTACAAATACGCTCAATACGCTCTGCCCATTCATGAGCCGAGTGTGAATGAAACGACGACGACGCCGAGCGGCCCCGCTACTACACCCCTCCCCCGACCCCCGCCACAGGCGGCGCGACGCGGTGGTGGAGTGGCGCTGCCCGGAGACGATCATTCAGGAGGATATTGCACGGTGGATCGTGCTTGGAAGGCTGATTATTGCAGTTGATAGACAAAGCGATAGACAAAGAGGTTTAAGGGAGGCTGGAGCGATCGTAACGGAAAAAATGAGCACACTGAAAAAAAAAAGTATGGTGACATCTACTATAAGTCTACTTGATTTTTTACACAGGGATGCTATATAGTGAAAATAACGAGAATTATAGTAGTATTCGCCAGAACTCGGGTGATACTTACCGTAATGTGGTAAATGGTGCCATACAGACTGTTGTTTATTACCATACTCGGATCACTGTGTCAGAGTATGGTGAAATCTATCATAAAGGGTTATTCAAAAGTCACGCACCACTGGCCACGAGGGGGGTGGCCATTTGAAATTTTTGAGTTGCCCCCCGCTCCCCTCTCCCCGAGGGGTTCAAAAACTGGAAAATGCCTAAACAAGTTTCCCCCGCGATATGAGGAAAAACGTCTTAAACCGCAAATCGATATCATAATTAGAGCTAAAGTTATGGCCGGTGGTGCGTGACTTTTGAATAACCCTGTATTATTTATTCAGTGAAAGAGGTAGCTTTAAGCTCTCACCTATATCTTTTTTCCTTAAAAACTCGGTGTTGAGAGAAAATAGTTATGGGATTTCGAGGGATATGGGGAAACGGAGCAATCCTATCGGCGGAAAAAACGCCAACATAGCTTTAAGCTCATTTACCTGCATATTTTCTTTCTTAAGGGGCCGTCCGTGAACGTCACTCAAGTAGGGGGCTGGGTGAGGTTTAGCGGTGGATGACGGTGGGTGAACAGGAAGGGGGGTCAAGCCGAGGATGACATAAGGTTTTCTGATACTTTAGTTCAAATTGCGAATGAAATTATCTAAAAATTGATAAAAATCCTAAGTCGAAGTATTCATCGAATAAATTTCAACAACGCAATAATCTTGGTTCTAGTTCTAGTTCTATCTAGTTCATATCACAACAGTAGTAATTCGACTTCATGATTCTTTGCTTCATTTCAGCGTGAGTCACACATCAGTCCGTCAAAATGTGTCCCACCGAAACGATAGTATGGTGCATCTCTACACTATGGCACATGCATTTTAAACAGCGCGGGTGGGAAAATGCATATGGCTTTTTGAGTGTTCGATGCATTTCCGCGTTGAAACGTGGCGAATTTCTTTGGTGTAAAAAAATGAAGTTCGTGCCAAAATCTATGTCTTTGCTCTTCTTCTTCAAAGAAAAAACCACGCTTTTATATTATCGCCAGATTTGAAGTATCGCCAGATTTGAAGGCGTTCTAAGCGTTCGGTTGGGTCAAGCAACTAAACTAACCTCCCAGCAAAGCGAGAAATATCGCCAGATTTGAAGGCGTTCTAAGCGTTTGGTTGGGTCAAATTCAATCAGGGTCAAAAAATTCAGCGGCATGCGAATGTGTTTCACGCAGATTTCCGACGAGAATATGCATTTTGCCACGCATTTAGAATATGCATTTAGTCATGTATTTAGAACATGCATTCGACCCATCGCTCATGGTCACTGTCGATCTTAATCATTGGGCAACAACGTACTTTTGGTCGCTATGCCTCCCGTCAAACACATATCGACGGTGAAACTACCAAACCACGTATCTCGGTTTGCGACGTCGCAGACTTCCTGTCATACTTTATTTTTTAAATGAAAAACTATTTAACGTCCAGTCTTGAAAATTTCTGTGATTTTTCCTCTTTGCGCGGAGAAAATTCTGTGAAAATTTCAAGGAATGATATTGATTTTGTCTACTTCCAAAAAATAAAATGTGAGCGTAGATTTTTAAACACCGCAAACGAGATACGTGGTTTGGTAGTTTCACCGTCGATATACTAAAACTTTCAACTTTGTCAAATGACGAATTGTCCGATGAGCTCATGTTTGGCCTATTTTTTGCCTTACACCGCGCTGTAACGAATTGCCCCCAATGCGTCTGTGTCTTTCACCGATGAGACATATTTTATGCAGCACTGTTGCCATCACAACAGCTGGATTTAAATAATGATATATTCGACTTGAATACCTGCTTATCGATCATTTTCCATAGGATAAAATGGCAAATCAATCGATATATCGCAAAGCACGCCACGCTACTGCCATGGTGGCAAACTGAGGGGCAGTCTCCGTCCACTTCCCGAAGTTTTCGAGAGACATTTTTGTTTATCATCACTAAGCTTTGGGCTGAAGACAAAAAATAAAAGATTTCAGAGGCTAATCAAAGCGTTCTAGATTGCGTTCTCAGATTTGACTTTGGGAACGATAAAGAGCTACCTCAGCGCAAGGCTGCCTGAAGCCACTGAAAAAAAACAAGCGACATGTCTTGTAGGAGATATGAGCTTCTGATTCAAGTGAGTTTCTCGGTGATGCAAGCTACTTCTTTTTCTTGAAACAAGCATCTTGCCTTCTCATTCGAGAGGAAATTCTCTTTGGTGGCAAATAAAAAAAAAAAAAAAAAAAAAAATCTATTTTTAAATCAAGTCACATTTATTTCCCAGGGTCATCAAAATTCGCAATCGGTAAGTTTGGCAACTTTTCAGACGGGCCATAGTTTTCAACTCGCTCCGCTTAAAACTGCATTGTGTGCAGATTGCGCCTGGATTCTATGCAAATATCCATTCAAGGTTGTCAACTTGATTCGCTCTCGCTCCAAAATCAATGAAAAAGACAATTATTGCTGCATTTCAAAAATAGCGATCATGATGTTCGCTTGGCGTCCGTCTCCCCCCCCCCCCCCCNTCTTGGCTCCTTTCATTCTCGTTATTAATAGTGCAAACCTTTTTTCCCGCCCTTAAACTAACAACAGTCTCCTTCCAAAGAAGCTTTGCATCTAAGCGAGCTTCTTCATATACATAACCATACAGTGATAAATGCGTTGTGGTTGTGGGATGCATTTTATTTGCAGACTCAGGGGAAAAACGTGGAGCCATATTCATAGTTGTCCCTAGACCAGCCTCGTTCTTTTAGGAGCTTTCTTTTGTTTTAAATTGAATTGTGTTTTTTCGAGAAAAGGCCAATCTATAAAAGTCCATTTTTACATGAGTGGTGGAAAATTTTGAAAATGTGTCTCGAGATTTCAATCGAGAACTGTAGAAGAAATTTCTACTTGAGTAACTTTTCTTCCTTCCTTCCTTTTCTGTGTTACTCGCGGGACCTCACACGGGATGTCTGCGTTAATCATACACCTGCCTCGGGACTTGATTGGGGAGTTGCATGAGAGACGGAGCTAACCCTCGAAAAAAAGTTGGATAATTATGTGGTTCTCGGTTGATATTTAACCTTGTGCCGTGCGCAACTGACTTATTTGCATACGTCTGTCGGGCTTCGGACGAGAAACACGAAACGGGTGCATTTTTTAATGCTCAGTGAGCTACGATAACACTCAAAACAGGGTAGAAATTAGATGTCTGAAATGCATGTAACCTCATTCAATTTTCATAGACGTGTTCGTTTAAATAAGGGGCTTGGAGGACAAGGCGCATAAGTGCAGTTTTTGAAAAAAAAATGAGGTATTTATGATTTCAAGTAAAATTAGTCTTTATGCATATTCTAAAATTCGCTCCCAAATTCAAAGAATGTGTCCCATTAAGGAGAGTATTTTGGCCCTAACATTGGTCGAAAATTGAAACAGCTTAGAATCATGTCATGTATGGTCAAATCGACTCTTAATCATTTATCCAGTGAGAACTTGTCCTTATTTGAGGTGATTTTGAGAGGTCTTTGTCTGATTTACCAGCGCAAAGTAGTGAAGTTTTGCAGTTTTCTCAAATAATTGCTCATTTTCAGTCCTAAATTAGATTGTTTATGTATTAATACAGAGCGACTACCACTTTCTCCTTTAAATATGTTGTAATAGGTGTACTAAAGATTAATATATTCGAATATGAAAGTGGTAGTCACTTGTGCTCATACTTAAACAATCTAATTTAGGACCGAAAATGAGCAATTATTCGTGAAAACTGCAAAACTTCACTACTTTGCGCTGGTAAATGAGGCAAAAACCTCTCAAAAACACCTCAAATTAGGACAAGTTCTCACAGGGTAGATGATTAAGAGTCGATTTGACCATACATTACATTATTCTCAGCTGTTTCAATGTTCAACCAAAGTTATAGGGCCAAAATACCCTCCTTAATGGGACACATCCTTTCTAAGAATCAAAAATTCATTTTTAGTTTTCTCTCCGCGTTAAGGATCCATGTACTTTCGAAACTTCACATAAGTATCTCTCGAAATAGCAACAACTGCACTTATGCGCCTTGTCCTCCAAGCCCCTCAAATAAGATTCCATTTTCGGAGTTTGCTCCGAGACCTCCTAGTTTTATCAGAACAGTTTTCAGTAGATTTAAATGGTACATTGATGAGCGAATAACTGCAATGAACTCCCGATGTTTGAGATTTAGTCCGATGTTTCTTTCATGGCGCCTTTTCTGTATATATGTTATTCTGCCGTATGATAATACCGTGTTACATTAAGCTTATGAAAGAAACTACTATAGTTTCATTTTTCTACACAATTTATTCCTATTCATTTAGAACTGCTACATAGTTACATATTAATCATAAATCCCTCAGAGTTCAACAATGTTAATAAAACAGTTCACAGTGGATTTCTTAGAGTATCACAAAACTCCGAATATTTACTTTCTACAGCGCTGTAAACTCAATCGCGGTACGTATCGACCTCGCAGAATGCGACTGGATTTATTAATTAATAATTAATCCTGAATAACAAACAACAAACCGCAAAACACGCCAGCAGCGCTACAGAAAAACGAAACTTTTTAAACCTAGCGCCGCACCCACCCCAAGTTCCGATCACAACTCGGCATGGGGTTGAAGTTCTCAACCCCCTCCTCCAACTTTAAAAATAGTTAATTAATAGAATATTTTGTGCACGCCTAGTCGGGCAAAAGTTGGAAGAATATCGAAGGAATATGCCCCCCAGGTACACCGCGATGTTCATTGATGCAGAGGGGTAGGTGGGGAAAACCGAGCTATACAAGGAATGGATGATAGAGAGAGAAATAATCTGAAGCCAGAGGGAAGAAAACAACACTGTTTTTTCCGTCTTTTTTGGTTCATCTTCCTCCTTTTCCATTTCTCTTTATTTAATTCCTCAGTTTCCTTCTTTATCATCTTCTATCTCTTTAGCTTCTTCTTATCTTCTTTTCCAACGAACATTCTTCTATTCATCTTTATCCTCGTTCCTTTCTTCCTCGTCTTCGGTTCGTTTTCCATTATCCTCCGCTGAATATTATTTTCCTCTCCTCTTTCCCCTATCAATTTAGCACTGTTATCCCTCTGCACAAACTTTCATTTAGGCAGATCTCTTTTAACTTCTTCTTATTCTTATTCTTCTTTTGTTTTTTTTCTCCCTCTGACAAAGTCTCTTCGTTCAGTCTACTTTATCTTGTTTTCGTTTTTTTTCTTACAATTCTTCTATCCACTTCATTTTCGTTATATACTCCTGAGAAGTTTTCCCTTTTCCTGCTTCATATTTCATGCTCCTCTTATGTTATTTCATCGTACCACTATCCTATTTACTCCGTTTTTTTTAAATCATGGTTTCCTTTTTTTTTTTTTTTTTTTTTTTTTTTTTTTTTTTTTTTTTTTTTTTTTTTTTTTTTTNTTTTTTTTTTTTTTTTTTTTTTTTTGGAGGGCTAGATACTCTATAGCCTTTGAGTCACTAACTACACTAATTTTCCCTACATAGGTACTCTGTTATTGCAGTGCCACAACTGACAAGTTCCTTGCATCACTTGAAAAAAGAGATAAGCAAAAGTGCCTTCAATTTTGAGCATGCAACACGCACATCCGTAAAACACGAATAGTTGCATCAAGGCGCTACTGTCAACTCAGTCTAGTCTTCGTACAGCGGAAGCGCCTCCAATTTTCGAGTATCGACACTGAAACTACCACGAAGAAATCAGGGTTGCACCTGTGAAATGAAAAATATGAAAGTTTGGAAATTTCTGTGAAATATTTCATGAAATCGAGCAAAGTTGTGAAAAATATGAACATATTTTCAGGGGCTGAGTATGCAACACACTGAAAAAAAAGATTCGTAGAATTTACCATTCCTTCAAGCTGTACAGCCATACAGCGTAAATTCTGCCAGAATAAAGGTAAGCGTTACTCTATACTGGTACAGATAGCCATTCCTCTGGCAGAATTTACTTGAAGATTGGTAGAATTTACCATTCCCTCACGTTGTGTGGAATGCAGCGTGAAGGAATGGTAAATTCTACCAATCTTTTTTTTCAGTGCACGCACTAAAAAACACCAAAAAAAAAAAAAAAAAAAAAAACCAGTCTCCTTCCATTCATTTGGCATTCAATTGCAAAAAATATTTTTCATATATTTCAAATTTTTCTGGAATTTCAAAAAATATTTCACCCCAAATTTCAAGATTGTAGTTTAAATGCAAAATTGCGACCCTATTACGAGCACATTTTCAGGGGCTAGGTATGCAACCCGCTCTAAACAACACCAAGCAGCACAAACCATTTGCCATCCATTTATTTTGCACTTGATTGCGAAAAACATGTTTCATATCTCAAACATTTTTCCTGAAATTTCAAGAAATATTTCACAAGAAGTTTCAAAATTTTATTTTCAATGAAAAATTGCAACCCTGGTATGAACACATTTTCAGGGGCTGGTATGCAACACGCACTAAAAAGCACCAAAAATAAAAAAAATCATTCGCCTTCCATTTACAACACATTTTCAGGGGCTGGTATGCAACACGCACTAAAAAGCACCAAAAAACAAAAATCACTCGCCCTCCATTTATTTTTTATTTAATTGCGAAAAATACTTGTCGTATTTTTCACATTTATCTGAAATTCCAAGACATATCTCGCTCGAAATTTCAAGATTTTATTTTTCATGAAAAATTGCAACCCTGCCAGAAACAGGACGCATAATCACACGGCGACAGGTTCGAGGGCCCCGGTCGGAAGGAGGGAACACGCCGGTTTTATTTTCCGGCCTCTCGCAGCGATTTCGTTTGACGCACGCACAAAAGAATAGTTGGGCGACATTTTTTTCTTGCGCCTTTTTCATCGGCGCGGGGTCAACGGCCGCTAAAAGGATCGCTCCCCCAGCTCGGTCGGCGCGCACGCACACGGCGGCGCGCGTGGAGTGTTTTTGGGTGTGTGCGTGAGCGGGGAGCGGAGGGGCCGGGATAGTTTTTAATGACGTAGGCCTCGCTTCGGCACCCTAACCTGCCTCAACCTGCCCTCCTGACGTCAAGCTCCGGGCTCAGTGGGCTTCGCACAATATCATCGCGGCGTTGCCATTGGCTCCGCGGAAAAATTAGTGTAAGGGATCATCCCCTAAAGTTGACACCCCAATGCTGCCTCATTAGGGAAGAGATCACACTGAAAAAAAATTCTCGGCGTTTTTACCAAGGTCCATTTGTACCTTTATCATCTCACTTTTTTTTACCAATTATTGGTAATTTTACCATAACAGACTGGTAAGCTGACCTAAAAACTGGTATTTTTACTGTTTTTTGCAGGTAAGAATACCACTTTTATTGGTAATCAATTCCCGGTAACTTTGCCATTTTATCTCGGTAATTCTACCACAGTCGATAAAAAATATTGGCGATTTTACCAAGGTCCAGTAAAATTATCGAGAAAGTTCAATAATTTTACCGAGATTTCTCGGTAAAATTACCAATTCCATAAATGGTAATTTTACCAAGAAAAAACTGGGATCAAACAGAACCCTGAATTCTTGGTAATTTTACCCTTTTCTTAGTAAATACACCGAGATTTTATTTTTCAGTGCAGTATGTGCAAAAATGAAATTTTGAGAAAACGGGCTCAGAAGCTTCTGACCAGAAAATTGTTTTGAAAGAAGCCTCTGTTTTTCGTCAAATTGCCACTAATCGTCCGAAAAACTCTAAGAAATCATTCGGATGATTAAAAGTCGACTGATTCTATTTTAATTACAGCCACGGCAATGTTAGCACCTGCAAGACTACGTGAATACTTCACGCATT
Source organism: Bemisia tabaci (assembly GCF_001854935.1). Lineage (NCBI taxonomy): Eukaryota > Metazoa > Arthropoda > Insecta > Hemiptera > Aleyrodidae > Bemisia > Bemisia tabaci. Next base: position 2,486,809 of record NW_017547202.1, on the reverse strand, counting down.
GCGCATACTCCACGGTGCGCATTGTTAGCACCTGCAAGACTGCATGGATACCCCACGCACTGCACGTACGCCACCGCGCTGCCGAGATAGCGAAGAGAGCAGTAAGAGCAAAAATGAAATTTCGAGAAAACGGGCTCTGAAGCTTCCAACCGGAAAATTTTATTGAAAGAAGCCTCTGTTCTTTGTCAGATTCAGAATGAACGCCCGAAAGACCCGTTGAAATCGTTTGGATGATTAACAATCGATTGATTTTATTTCAGTTACATAAAACGGGTATTTTTCATTTTCATGCGAGGCTAGTGTTAGGCAAGACAGCCGTTAGTGCTATCATCTGCACGTTTTCATGGTTGCATTTTGGACACACAACAAACACATTTTCAGGTTAGAAATCGGCAGAAAGGGGCGGCACTTCACCTCGAAACGACTGTTTTCCTTGGCTCTCTGGAGGAATATTGTCACTTATTGCTATCTTGCCTAAAACTACGTCATTTTTAGCGTACTTGCGGCTTTCTCTTCGTTTTTATATCCACCCCCTGATGGCACCCCGCGTCATCAAGGGCCCGCTTTGCGGCCTATTTTTTGCGCAGTTACGGCTTTCTCATATATCTAGTTTTGATACAATGGAGATGTTGCGTGTGTGAGGAATTTGCGATTTGACCGTTGATTTTTACGTAAAAGTTCGCGAGAAACACGATGGTGCCACTGGTTTTCTCTGAAATCAACTTCCAAGCTCAAAAAAAGCTCACAAGTTGAGGCCAAAATGGAAGGGATATCCCACGCTATCCTGAGAGTCCCCCTCTACATCAAGACAAACTCTCTATGCAAAGATAGGGAGCAAATACATTGACAGGGCTGCCACTTTATTTGGGGACTCCAAAACTGAAAACGCGGCATCACTGCTAATGTATTTACTCCCTATCCTTGCATGGAGAGTTTGTCTTGATGTAGAGGTGGACTCTCAGGATAGCGTGGGTTATCCCTTCCATTTTGGCCTCAACTTGAGAGCTTTTTTTGAGCTTAGGAGTTGATTTCAGAGAAAACCAGTGGCACTACCGTGTTTCTCGCGGACTTTTATATAAGAATCAACAGTCAAATCGCAAATTCCTCACACATGCAACATCTCCATTTTAGTGATTTCATCCAAAAGAGATTAGACGAATTTTGAAGGAAACTTGATTTCGAAAATTTGTCAATTCCTGGTCTCTTCGCTATCACGGCAGTATTGTGTTAGAGGGTTGTCTTGGTTTTTCTTCACGATGCAAGTAGACAATAACCAAAATGCGTTCTTGTGTCGGGCGGTAAAATCGGCAGCAGGGTGTGTTTCCGTGCTCCCGCAAATCGGCGAGGGGAGTTGGTCGAGAGGGAAGTGCGTTGCCGATTAAACCCCTCTTTTTTCCCCCCTGCCGAATAAATAACTGCGAGCTGCGCCTCCGATGGGATTTTCATAATGCTCATCCATGTAACACCTTAGCCGTGAGGAAACCTACTTCGGGTCATTCGCTCCTGTCAGCCGGCCGCACAGTGGATCGAGTCGATCAGAAAGGTCGGACATGAAATTTTTGACTAAAACTGTAAATTTTGATGTTTATTTCGTCGCATTTGAAATATTATGGGGTGCTTCCAGAAGGAAAGCTGTAGAAAGGCATGTCGCGGCCCCAGCCAGAGAGGCCTCCAACCAATCTACCGAAGGGATTTTGGGCGCTCTCAGAGTAGCGATGACGTCATGAGACTTTTCTTTGCTCAAGCTTTTTCAGGAGGAAACCAGGGGAACCATTTTTAAAACCTTAAAGTTTTGTAGATACGAAGTTATAAGCTTGTAAAGTTTCCAAATTTTGTCCGTCCTCTCTCATTGACTAAATCCACCGTGCGTTGCTGCCCTGCGGAGTATCGAATTCCGGTCTCCTTGTTGCCGAAATTCTAAAAACTCTACCCATTTTTTTTCAGCCTTTTTCAATGGATCATTATAGAGTACCTATATTGGGAGAGTACGGATATGCCGGTAATATGGAGATTATAGGTCATGGAGCCTCTAGGGCCCAAAAAAATGACCAACCTATGAACTCCAGTCATCCAGAAAAATTATTATTGTTACAAGTATTAGATATTTTTATTTTTTATTTGTTATCAGATAATAGTATTCATTAGCGAATCGTTAGTTGAGACAGATCTCAACTATACTTCCAGCTAACTTTGGCGCCAGCCATAAGAGTAGTTGCACTAGCTAGGAGTGTGAAGGCACCACCCAGCGGTATAGTTTATCCAATCGCACTTATACTGACTGTAGTAGAGGTAAGGTTAATCCAACCACACTTCCAGCTGACTTAATCATACCTCTGCTCTGGCTTGTGCAACTACTCTAATATCTGGCGCCAAAATCAGCTAGAAGTATAGTTGGGATTGGTATACATTTTTTCCGTGTGCCCTTTTTGCTGAGTGCCTTACTCTTTCATGGTGCTAATCCCACTTCGCATTCATATACTTGGGGTTTTGGGTGCCACATCGTCACTTTACGACCAAAGTTTCACAAGCACCATGCGACGTTTAAAAATTTCCGCCGCCATTTTTTTTTACAGAGAAATTGTTCAACAAAGCTGTCCAACAATTTTACTGAATTTTCTTTGTGATGCCAATTAAATTATGTGAAATTTTCAAACAGTTTCAACCAACAAGATCTCCATAATAAAATTAAATGGCGGCGGAAATTTTTAATCGTTAGTTGCGATTTTTTGGCTAGCATAGACTCCGGCACCAAATTTCACTCCTCGCTTTTTACGTGACAGTGCATCGCTCCATTTTGCCCTTGTCTTCTTTGTCTATCAAAGTCAATAATCAGTTCGCCGGGAGGTAGTTCGCCACTTCTAAATCGTTCGGATTGCTCGACATTCGGACAGCGACGCCGGGCCGCGACGCTAGGGCTGGGGCGTCGGAGTATGCAGATGACAATTCAAACTGTCAGAAATAGGTCAGTGCGATCATATATTGTTTGGGCCGCATAAATTTGTCGCTCGGCGACTGGGTCGAGTTGGGTGTCATGGGAAGTGGATCATGGATCAAATACGTGCTCCGACCCGTCCGTCGCGCGGAGAACCACCTAACCGCAACATCTCATGAGCCCTGAATCACGTGCTCGCCAGCGTCCTTCGCGGCTCACGTTAATCGGTCGGCAAGGAACGCTCGAAACGAACCAAGCGCGGACATTAGCGGAGCGGCGGACATCCAATCATGCGTGGCCGTCATAGGTGTGAAATGCAGTTCGGGCCTCCGCCACGTCATATTTCGTCGTTCCCCAGACGTAGGAACGTAACACCGTTCCAAGGTTGCAGAATGGGCCCCTAGATTAGTGTCCCTTTTTACCGAGAGTGAAGACAATGGGAAAATGGGCCTGTTTCAAACTTTTGCTAGAGCAAAAATGAGAGTTATTCCTATTAGAGTACAGGGCCGGATTAAGGGGATGGCCACATGGGCCGCGGCTCATCGTGGCAAATCTATGGGGCGGCAAATTTCGCAATTTTTTTAAATGTAGGTATAAAAAAAATCGGATTCAGAAAATAATTAAAAACGAGAAAAGGCAACAAAATTTCTCATTTCTTGAGAGTATAGTAATTTCTAATTTTGTCGTCTTTCAGTGAAACACGAGACAGTATCTTTAATTAATCGAGTTAAGAGAGAAACCAAACACGGACTTTGGCCTGGAACGGCGCGACTTAGAGAGAAATGATGACGAGGACTTGAGAAGAAAAGGGGAAGCCCTAGGCGCGGCGGTCAGCATGTAACACATATTAGCGCCTACATGACTGCACGAATACCTCACGCATTGCATCAATGCGGTCACTGCAGTCAGCGTGAAACGGATAGCGCCTACAAGAATGCATGAATACTTCACGCATTGCGCCAAACACAGTGCGGTCAGCGTGAAACGCTTAGCGCCTACAAGACTGTCGGAATACTTCACGCATTGCACACAGTGCAGTCTGCGCGGCGCGGCGGCGGAAAATAAAATCATTAAACTACATTTATGTTTGTTCTTTCATAATTTTTTCGTTCATTTCTTATGAATGAATGGAAGGCCTTGTCCACACGAGGCCTTGTCAACTTAACTTTCGCGCAAAGTTCCGTGAACTTTTGCAAGTAGTGTTGACAGGGCTTTCTCAAAAAATGTGTTCAACACAAGTAAACGCGTCTTCTGCTTCCTTCCCCCGATGGCACGTTCACTTGATGGTTTTTATTGATGTTTCAAAACGAATGAGAAGGGGACGGCAAGTAGGTAAATCCGGTCCTGTTAGAGTGCCTTTAAAGACAGAGTATGGCCTATCTGATTGGTGTTGCCAACATTGAATGTTGGGTAGTATCCTAAGTGCACAGGGGTTGGGTAGAGCGACTCCTCTAACGAAATGTTCACCTGTGCCGTAGTCTCATATTTGAAGGGGGAAACTCAAAAAAAACGCGAATTTCTATCGCAGATTGTGAAGTAAGGGGTACATTTCAAACTTTGCCAATGGCCTTATCGTGATTTTTGAGACATTTACGAGTAGAAACAACACTTATATTTGCAAAAGTTTGCAACAGGTCCATTTATCCATTTTCTATCATTTTTAGTTCATCTGTCTGATACGGTCGAACTGAGGAAGGGGGGGGGGTGAGGGGGAGCTGTCTAGGACCGTTGCTACGTCACGTTAGAATCAGTTTTATATTGGTCACCGGGGCTCGTCGGTGCAGCCGGACGGAACTGATCATGAATCAGCCGAAATCAGTCGCAGCGTGCCGCGCAGTCGGTGCAGCGGCCGATCGATGAGTTTCGACACTTTTCGGCTCAGTTTTCTCGCCAATTTAACAATAGCGCGGGTCGAGCACGAGCATTTAGCCACGAAAATGCATATCCATTATCTGCCCGCTGCCCACCCGCACCCCTCCCCTCCCACACCCCGTTTCGCGGCGCGGCGTTGCTCAACGCGGTTGCACCTACGCAAAAATCAGCGCAGCAGAACAGCGTGCTCCTCTGTGCCGAATCCACCCGGGTTGGTCATGCGAGGAATCGGAAATTCTCGGCCTGCAGCCGGCGCGGGTGTCACTTCGTTGTGTCGCAGAAATTTCGACAAAGCGCAGAGCGCAGTCATCCGTACTCCCGAACGGACAAACCCAATTATGGTCATTCACTAGCTGTCAATTTCTAACCTGAAAATTTGTTTGTGCACGGAGGACAAAACCCCGTGCGTGGGACCCGAAGTTGAGGTCAAATGGATCTCTGAAATTTTCGGATTGAGCATCTGAACACTATAGGTCCATTTGCTGAGGTTTGGATCACACATCTGAAACTTCAGTTCTTGCATCTGAAGTACTTCGGTTTCCACATCCGAAAAACTTCGGTTCTCACATCCGAAAAACTTCGGTTCTTACATCTGAAGTACTTCAGATGCAAGAACTGAAGTTTCAGATGTGTGATTCGAACCTCGACAGCGAAACAAAAGGTGTTCAGATGCTCGATCCGAAAACTGCAGAGATCCATATGAACTAATCTTCGGGTCCCACGCACGAGGTTTTTTTTTTCTCCGTGCACGGAGAAAAAACTGCGTGCATGGGACCCAATGTTGAGGTCATATGAATCTCGGTATATACCGAAGTACTTCAGATGTCTGACCCAAACTTCGGCAGCTGGACCTCAAGTTTTTGGATGCGTGATTCGAAAACTTCAGGGATCCGTATGACCTCAACTTCGGGTCACACGCACGAAGTTTTTTTCTCCATACGTGGTGTAACCCCAAAGCTCGACCACAGAAGTATGTAGAAGATAGCACTTAGGGGCCGTCCATTTACTTAACGCTCAAGGGGGCGGGTTGCCAGCGTTACCGTAGCCCTTCAGGTGGGTGAAGTTATAGAGCGAGGCGTTACGTAACGAGTGTAACTGACTTTTTTTCGAGTTTCCATAGAATTATTCGTCGGTTGTGTTTAGAAGTTTTGAAGAATCTCAAAAATTTTGTCTGCAATACTTTCACTTCCCCCCTAAATAGAAACACCAATCCATTCAGTAAATGTAAGGTGATATTTGGAGTATTTTTCATAGAAATAGAGGGGGGGCGAGCGTTACGTAATTTTTAGGGGGGTCTAGTACAACGTTACTGAACGTTACGAAGGGGTAGGGTGGGGGTGTCAAAAATCCGCAAATTTAGCGTTACGTATAGTTTGAATCGAGGCATGCAAAAAGGGTGGAAGTCCAAATTTTTCAAAATCGACTTTTTTGCATGCATTTTTGGACTTTCCTAATGTATATACATCGACTCTGCGAAGAACGGCGGAAATCCATCATTTTTAACGTTGACTAATATAGGGAAGGGAAACATTGGTGACATGCGAAAAGGACGGAAGTCCAAATCAAAACTGAAAAATTCCCAAAAAAGCATGCTCAAATTTTTTTAGGAGATTCAATTCTTATTAGTGCTATCGGGACAAGCCCTCCGCGATAGGAAATATTTTTCGTTTTCTGTTTTTTAATTCGAATTGTTTGTCCCACAGGAAGGTTTTTGCTTCTCCTGAAAAATTGACTTTTTGGACTTACGCCCTTTCCGCATGTCTCGATTCATTCATGGACGGCCCCTAAGTAGGAAAACTCAGTATTATGCACTTACGAGAATAGCCACAGAATGAAAATCAGGAGTGAAAGGTGTGAGTCCCAGCGGCCGAGGCGCGTGCGTAGTGAGTAATATTTACACTCTGCTCTTGTGAACAGCTCTTGCGTTGGAGTGGACTGAGGACGTTGATGTTGATTAGTATAGTAATAGTATAACAGAACATGGAGTTGGAGTCGCTTAGACAGTTTGACCAGTCATCACGGAGCCTGCGCCTGCGCTTTAGATGCAGATCCATTTGCCGGCATCTTCTCGCCGCGCTGCCGGCTTGCGATTCACAATTGGACTACATTTTGCAATTTGGAACTATAAATTCTAACCCGGTTTACAAACAACGTATGTGCCATTAATTTCCTTATGCACATAAGTGTTTTTTCAGAAGAACCAGAATTTATTGTTCCAAATTGCAAAATGCAGTCCAAATGGACTACATTTTGCAATTTGGAACTATAAATTCTAGCCCGGTTTAAAAACAACGTATGTGCCATTCGTCTCCCAATGCACATAAGTGTTTTTTCAGATGAGCCAGAATTTATAGTTCCAAATTCCTAAATGCAGTCCAAATGTAGTTACGTTCTTTCGTAGCGGGAACGATGAATTTGACTGCATTTTACAATTTGGAACTATTAACTCTAGCCCGGTTTAAAAACAACGTATGTGCCATTCCTTTCCCTATACAAATAAGTGTTTTTTCAGATGAGCCAGAATTTATAGTTCCAAATTGCAAAATGCAGTCCAAATGTAGTTACGTTCTTTCGTAGAAGAAACGATGAATTGGACTACATTTTGCAATTTGGAACTATAAATTCTAGCCCGGTTTAGAAACAACGTATGTGCCATTCGTTTCCCTATGAACATAAGTGTTTTTTTTTCAGATGAGCCAGAATTTACAGTTCCAAATTGCAAAATGCAGTCCAATTGTAGTTACGTTCTTTCGTAGAGGAAACGATGAATTGGACTACATTTTGCAAATTGGAACTATAAATTCTAGCTCGGTTTAAAAACAACATATGTGCCATTCATTTCCCTATGCACATAAGTGTTATTTCAGATGAGCCAGAATTTATAGTTTCAAATTGCAAAATGTAGTCCAATTGGAACAATATATCGTTGACGTAATAAGGGTGTATCTCTATTTCCGAGCCCTGAAAGCCCTGAAAAGCATCAAGTTATACGGAACATAGGGCTCATGTAAAAATTGAGGTATGCCCTTGTGTCCGAAGAGCGACGATATATTGATTACTAAAGTGCGAAACCACGTATCCCCATCTTGGTGTTTCATAAATCTCTGATCATAGCTTATTTTTTCGAGGGGAAACAAGTTGACATTAAAACTTGGAAATTAGATAGAATTTTTCTCTAACAGAGCAGCAAAATCAAGGGAAATTTCAGAAAATTGCATTAACTAGTTTTCCAAGGAAAAAACGAAGTGTGATAGAAATTCTGCAACGTCGCAAACGAAAATATGCGGTCTCGCCTTATTGGCCATTGATTCATGTATCTGACTTAAGATACACTCTTACGTCAGAAGAGCGACGATATATTGATAACTAAAGTGCGAAACCACTTAACTCCATTGTGCCCAAAATCTCTGCTCCTAGCTTAAAGGGAAACAAGTTGACGTAAAGGCTAGAACATGATACAGAATATTCTGCTATCGAGGAAGAAAAATCGAGGAAAATTGCCTTACTTCGAAGATAGCTGGCAACTTCTACCGAGAGATTCATCACAGACGCTGGTATTGTGATGATACTCTAGTGCACTGGATCATTGAGACATTGATGATGCTTACAGAGTCAGTAGCTCAATAGTTTCGTGCCACTGTCGTCCTACAAGTAAAAGGCGCGATGGGGCATTGCGCCACGCGCCACGGTGAACCAAGATGCTCCACCGTTTGCTGCTGGCTGCTGGCCCCTCAGATTCAATGGAAACGCATCCTTTTAACTTCAAAAGAAGCTTTGGCCAAAAGGAGGAACGCGCCCAGAAATTTTTAGTGTTTTTGCGTCTACATATATCGACAGTGAAACTCCCAAACCACGTCCCAGGTAAAAATTGGCAGTGGCAAATTTGGTGTGTTCCAAAATACTATAGACATAAAGCCGGCTGTAAGATTTCCAATAGGTTCTGTAGCCGGCTGTACAATTTCTTATAGCCTTTTTTATAGCCGATGGCGACTAAGCAACAGCCAGACGATAAAGTTTATGCTAAACGTTACTAATTACGGATACTAGGACCTAGTTAGTTTTTGGACTACCGCTCTCTTTTTGTGCCGTAGCATCTTGATTTATTTTGCGAGGAAAGCTCCGTACTTTTGAAGGATGCGTGTCAATCTTAATATGTTGGAGCGCTTTCAATTTTTCATGATACTGTGCAATACCTCTGGTGTGAAATAGTTGCTTCAGGCCGTGGCACGCTGCGGCGCGGCGGGCGGGCAGAGAGCGCAAAACGCGCATTGGCGCCTACAAACCTAACAGGGATACTTCACGCATTGCGCAGTGCGTGAAGTATCCCTGTTAGGTTTGTAGGCGCCACAGTGGATCGAGTCAATCAGAGAGGTCGGACATGAAATTCTTAAATATAACTCCAAAATTTGATGTTTATTCCGTCACATCATACATTTTAAGGGGTGCCACCGGAAGAGAATTGCACGGGTTTACCAATGGAACCACTTATAAAACCTCGAATATTTATATAAACGGAGTTGTAAGCTTTTAAAGTCTCCAAATTTTGTCCAACCTCCCCCATCGACTCGATCTACTGTGTGGGCCGTTCTCATAGTCGTTCCTGCTTAGCTTCACGTAGTCAGGCTGATCATAGTCACATTTGTTAATTCATTTTTTTCGGCATGGTTTTTCCCGAAATTAAGTTTTAACTATGGACAAGAAACAAGCGCTACTAATCTACCGTGCTAAGGAAAAACACCGTATGAGCCTTCAGGCGTTGCCAAGTTTCCTCTGGCAAATCACTACTTTTTAGAAAAATTGTCGGCCACTTTCTCAGATAATTTTGTTTGTGATTTGATCTATTGTGTCTGAAAATTTCGAGGAAAAATATTTATAAATTTCCTCAAGAATAAACATTTTACTGAAGGAAATTTGGCAACTCTCGAATGTTCATACGGCGTTCTCCCTTAGCACGGCAGTACCGAAGCATTACACCATCAGTTCCTGTTTAAATTTAGGCCGGAAACGAGGAGGCGCAGGCTAGTGGCACAAAAGGGCGGAATTCACTTTGACAGCGCGTTATTGGTCAAATCCAACAACCGATTCCGTCGTGCTAAGGAAGAACGCCGTATGAGCCTTCAGGCGTTGCCAAATTTCCTCCGATAAAAACCAAATTTACTGGGAAATTATAAATATTATTTTCAAAAATTTTCACACGATTTGGTACGCAATTTAATCTAAAATATCTGGAAAGGATGTGTCCCATTAAGGAGGGTATTTTGGCCCTAACTTTGGTCGAAAATTGAAACAGCTTAGAATGTCATGCATGGTCAAATCGACTCTTAATCATCTACCCTGTGAGAACTTGTCCTTTTTTGAGGTGTTTTTGAAAGGTTTTGCCTGATTTACGAGCGCAAAGTAGTGAAGTTTTGCAGTTTTCTCGCATAATTACTCATTTTCGGTCCTAAATTAGAGTGTTTATGTATGAGCGCAAGCAACTACCACTTTCTCCTTTAAATATGTTGTAATGGGTGTACTAAAGATTAACATATTCGAATATGAAAGTGGTAGCCCCCTGTGCTCATACATAAACAATCCACTTTAGCACCGAAAATGAGCAATTATTCGAGAAAACTGCAAAACTTGACTACTTTGCGCTGGTAAATCAGGCAAAAACCTTTCGAAAACATCCGAAACAAGGACAAGTTCTCACAGGGTGGATGATTGAGAGTCGATTTGACCATACATGACATTATTCTGAGCTGTTTTAATTTTCGACAAAAGTTAGAGCCGAAATACCCTCCTTAATGGGGCACATCCTTTCAAGGAAAAGCATGCATGAATGTCATCAAAAATACATACTCTCGTATTCGAATATGTTAAATTTTTATACACCCCACCCATTATACAACATATTTAAAGGAGAAAGTGGTAGTTGCTTGCGCTCATACATAAACACTCTAATTTAGGACCGAAAATGAGCAATATTATTCGAGAAAACTCCAAAACTTCACTACTTTGCGCTCGTAAATCAGGCAAAAATATTTTAAAAAGACCTGAAATAAGGACAAGTTATCACAGGGTAGATGAGTAAGAGTCGATTTGACCATATATGACATTATTCTAAGCTGTTTCAATTTTCGACCAAAGTTAGGGCCAAAATACCCTCCTCAATGGGGCATATGCACATCCTTTCGAGGAAAAGTATGCATGAATGTCATCAAAAACACATACTTTATCGAGGAAAATTTGGCAACTCTCAAATTTTCATACGGCGTTTTTCCTTAGCACGGCAGAAATGCACGGGCAACGGGGGAATGTTCCCTGCGTTGCCGCTGCATCCCAAACGGATTTTTCCCGGCGATGGAAAAGCCGCGGCACGAAGCGCGAGACCCAGGCGCGGCCCCGCGCAGCCGAGCGTGACCTGGCGAAATTATTCAAAAAAACAAACAAAGCGTCTCACTTATCTCCCGCGGAATGAAGTTATCAGCTGCCCAGTCATAAAAACGGAAGAGCTCTCTTTGCGTCGACGTTGCGCTGGTCAGGGGCTGCTTAATGTCCTTGGGAAGCTCGCGTCCAAACGCCGCATAAAAATGGGAGCACACATTAATTTTTGAAAGACGAGAGGTCTGTTGGTTGACTGCGGGTTGATTGTTGAAATTGATTGACAAAGCAATAGACAAAGAGGAAAAAATAGATATGGAAGGATTCTATTGGTCGAAGCGGATGATTATCGGCTGCTCAGTCATAAAAACGAAAGAACTCTCTACGTGTCGACGTTGCGCTGGTCAGGGGCTGCTTAGTGTCCTTGAGAAGCTTGTGTGCAAACGGCGCATAAAAATGGGAGCACACATTTTTGAAAGACAAGAGGTCTGTTCGTTGACTGGTTACTCGGACCGGAAGATATAAACTCGATTGAAAAATGAAAGCGACAACGGTTCGATCGACAAACCACGAATCGATCGACAAACCGCGAATCGATCGACAAACCGCGAATCGATCGACAAATTCGAGATTTGATGGACAAACCCGTGAATCGATGAACAAACTCATGAGTCGATCAACAAAATCTGTGAATCTATCAAATTTTGTCGATCTAATCATGTCAATCGGTCCGCGGTTTTATTTTTGATCGATTCATGTCGATTGGGAGTAGGGAGTAGTTTTGGATTCAACTGGTCGCAAAGTTTTTCCTGTTAAAAAATGACTCTTCAATTTCGGTCTAAAATTTTCCTGATTTTCCCCACAATCCGCAAAAAATCAGTGAAATTTTCGTCAAAGAATGCCGAAAATTTTTCGAATATAATATAATTTGCGAATGGAAGTTTTGCAACGTCTAAATGTAGTGTCGTTCCATATTCAGAACTATACAAACTTTCTGGTTATTTCGTGGCATTATCTTCCAGAGGAATCAAAATAAATTAGCCATGCTTAGATTCATTTATACAGAAATTTATCTGAAATCAACATGGTAAAATGTACCAACTTTTATTACTGTTATTAGGAGTTCGATTTATTTGTTTCTAACCTACCGCAAAAACGAATATTTACAGAAATTATCCAATTTATCCGCAGTGGAGAGCCGCTTCTTATTTCAAAGGTTCGGTGTTTTGTCTGTCAGTCTGTATACCCGCAGCTACTGTAGACTAGGAAAAAGTTCGTGACTCCAATCATGGGTTTAGATGTTTCGCCATGAGTTATAATTTAAATCAATGATCACCTTATTTAATTACGTAACGTAATCTTTATACGCCCAAAAGGCACATTCGAATCAAACACTTAATCAAATCAATCACACAAACACATCAAAACATTCGAATGAGTAAACCTGATCCTAAAAAAAATTATCGTGTCTGCGAACAATTTCCCTGCAGGGACTATGTGATTCTTATATGTAGGATGATACCACTATTCGACCACGGAAGAGCTCGTATTGCCTACACTAACAATTGAAGGCGAACTAACTTGGTTTTAATGTTATCTTTTGAGGAGTGTGCTCTTTTACGATGATACCACTTTTCGATCACGCGAGAGGTTGTGTTGCCCACTTTAAATATTGAAGGCGAACTGCCATGGCGGCAATATTACCTCTTCCAATTTGCTTACTTCTCAGTGTTTTCGGAGTGAGCGCGCCATTTCACAACGATACCACTATTCGACCACGTAGGAGCACGGGTTGCCTACACTGAAATTGAAGGCGAACTGACAAGGTGTTGATGTGATCTTCTCCCGTTTTGTAAACAGCTATTTTCCTCCTCTGTGCATAGTAGGCGCGCAATTTTGCGATGATACTTTTATTTTACCTTTGTCTCATTTCTTCTTCTCTCTCTTATCTCCCTTCTTCTCTCCCATTTCTGCTTTCCTATTTTTCTTCTTTTTGGTTTTTTTGTTCATTGCATTTGCCTCCAGATTTTCTTTCTTCCTTTTTTCCTTTCCTCAGTTTCTTCTTCTTTCTCTTTTGTTCATATTCTTCCGTTTTGTTCTTCTTCTCCACTCTCTTTCCTCCGTCGTACTTCATCTTTCATCTCTTTTCTTATTCTTCTTTTTTTCCTTTTCCTTGTTTGGAGCAGTGCTTCCATTTCCCGGAACTAGTTCCGAATTCCGGAACGTTTGGAGGTTTTCCTGGATTTTTCCCAGAACTTTTGAAATTCCCGAAATTTGCCGTATTTTTTGCATTCTTTGGAACTTTATTGGTACTTTTGAAACAATTTAAAATGAATTTCGGAACTTTTAACGGTCATGAAGTGGGAGAAATTGGAACAAAAAAGATCCAAATCCCGGGACTTTTGACTACCATGGAATGGGAGCGCTGGTTTGGAGACTGTCTGAATATTTATGGAACTGGCTATTAGTGAGTTTGAAATCTTCGAACTGAACGGATTTATCTTTTTGCCGCTTAAGTTTTTGAGCTTTCTGGATGGATCAATGTAAAGAGGCAACAAAGAAGGGATAGAAAAACGCTGTGAAATTATATACTCGAAACGTGCGCTGCCTATAATTCTATAAAAAGCAAGTTTAAAACCTGAATATCGCAGTATTTATACGATAGTTTCTCATTATTTTTATCGACACGTAAGATATACGTAAAAAATGAGCGCACGCAAGCAGTCATTTTTAGAGAGCAGAAGAGGTTCTTCATCCATGCCTCCGCATTGAAACACGGTTGCCAAGAGACTTAATTTCACCGTCGATTTACGCCTTTCCGCGTTTGAGATATTTCTCTCCTTCCAGACTGGAAATCGTCGTTTTTCGGACGGATCGCAATTACATTTCAACGTTGCAGAAGTTCCACTCGTAATTGAATCAGTGGGTTCGAAAACACACCAACACGGAAAAAAAAATTGTTCAGGAAACACCTAAAACTGCGCAGCGGGAGAAGAAGTTAGTTTAAGAAAAACCTTTGTGGTGTCAAAGGACAAGTACTTAGAGACTTTGTAAAGTACCAAGTTGAAATCGATACACCATGTTTGATGACGGAGAATTAAGCGTTTAAAAATTTCCGAGTTGGTGTGTTTTCCTTCTCATTGACTTTCAGATACTGATTTTTCATAGTCTACCCTGAAAAATGTGGATTTTTCGACCTGAATAACGCTTGAATTTTTGTATAACTTGTTGGTACAAGGTACACTGAACCGGAAAAAGAAAACCGCAAGATCGGATGGTCACCCGTTTCCCTTGAAATGGCCAAAAATTGGTACCTATTTCCTATGAAATACTTCGATTTTTCCCTTTTCCCGTCGCTGTTTCGGGCACTTTCGATTGCAATTTCGAAATTTCCTCTTGTGTGCAGATGCTTCTATCCACAAGTTTTTCGGTCAGCAGAATATCCTGCATTATAATTCAAGCTGTAAAGATGGTTGGTTTCTCTTCAAAAAAATCAAAAAGTATAGCGGACATTTTGAAACACCGCGATGGAGATACACAGTTTCGTACTTTGGCCATTGAATCTAGGATGAGCTAGAGAACCTATATAAGGAGAGGATGGACATGTCGAAAATTTTAAGGTTAGGTTTGATCAGGTCATGTAGCTCTTGGGACCCAAAAAGGCAGTCAACCTATGAACTTAAATTATCCAGTCGCACTAATGGAAAGAGCGAGAGTAGGCACACTGGTCAAAAATTATAAAAGCACGTGTAAAACTTTGATTTCGCATACATTTTCTCAGTTTCAAAGTCTTAATCCTTAAAAAAGCTATTGTTCATAATGCGCTGTCGGCCCTATTGATTAAGATTTCAGGTTGGCAGCGGTTTTTTCTGGTGATTTTCGCTGTGCACGTTGTCGCCCTTTTGGGCCCCAAGAGCTACATAAAGCGAGTTGTCTATACTCTCCCTATAAAGGTACTCTAGTATGAGCGATTAATTTCCATCTCATTTTTGATTTCTTTCCCTCCGCGACCAAAAACCATCCGACAACACGGAACGGAAGAAGTCATGGTGGGGGTAAAGACACAGCGAGGGGGGGGGGAGGAACGAATTGCTCGCGGTAATATCGCAGAAAATGGTGCTAGTTAGTACGCTAAGCCCAGAATCACGTGAGCAATATGTCAGAGATGGGCAGCTCCCCCCCTTCATTCCAGTCCCCCTTTCCCCCTGATTTTGCTTTGGGTGATCGACGCGCACTCCTGGGAGAGGATTACCACTGGTCATCCACTCTGCCGCGCAAAGGTAAAACGCCGTATGAACCCTCAGGCGTTGCCAAATTTCCTTCGATAAAACACGAATTTCCTGGTAAACTTATGAATATTTTCCTCCCAATTTCTCAGATCATTTTCCTCGCAATTTCTCGTAAAGTTCCTGAGAATTTCAAGGAAAAATATTCATAACTAATCTTAAAAATAAACATTTTACCGAAGGAAATTTGGCAACGCTCGAATGTTCATACGGCGTTCTTCCTCAGCTCGGCAGCACTCATCTCTACCTCGAATTGCATAAACAGTAATGGTTAAGTCGGCGAGAAGATTAGGCACAGCTGAAATGACGGCATTGTTGCCGGGTTTGTTGCAGGAAAAACGTCCGGCCGGGGAAACCGAGCCGGAGGCCCGGGCATTACGGCCGATGACCCACGGAGTCCGGTCCGGAGGCCTCTCTTAGGCAGGACATGACGAGCGGTGGGCTCGTAAAACTGTTTTAGACCATGTCATAAAGAGGTATCACTCGGAACATACAAACACTGGAAAAAAAAACAACACATTAGATCTAGAGTCCAGGCTCTTGAAAACATTGACAAAAAAAAGTACTCTCGATTCAATCAGAATCTAGCTTAGGTCAAGAACCATGCCTCTTAATTTGAGCGGATTTCCTTTTGATTTAAGCTTAAATCCGATTGAATCAAGAGTTCTTCTTCTTGTCAATGTTTTCAAGAGTCTGGACTCTAGATCCAATGTGTTTTTTTTTTCCGGTCTTGGAATTAAAAATTTACTCTTCTCAAGAAAATTCTGGAGAAATCGGGAAAAACTCTGGTTTCTCATCAGGAAATAAGCTCCTGAAAATCAGGGAAAGAGCATAGTCTAGTATTGTGAACCCCCCTGGAAAAAAAACAAATTGGATCTAGAATCCAGACTCTTGAAAACATTGACAAGAAAAAATACTCTTGATTCAATCAGAATCTACAGCTTAAATCAAGAACCAAGCCTCTTAATTTAAGCGGATTTCGTTTTGATTCAAGCAAAAATCCGATTGAATCAAGAGTATTTTTTCTTGTCAATATTTTCAAGGGTCTGGACTCTAGATCCAATGTGTCCTTCTTTCCAGTGTACAAAGGCCTCGTTACACGATCAAATTCCCGAACCAATTACCATCAAAGTGTCGGGAGTCATCAGTCTTAAAATCGTTACTTCGCCTAATTATCAAGTGAAAACCTGGCAAAAATGTTACATGCGGCAAGAAATGTTGAATGGTGGCACTCCATTCTGATCAGGCCCGTCAAATTTTGATCGAAGAGAACTGTTGAATGGTAAACATCAGTCATCAACTGGTCCACTTTGATCGGAATTGGTTCGGAATTTGATCGTGTATCGAGAGCTCAAGGAGACTTTTTGACGAAAATCAGGTAAAAGCACCGATGGATATTGCGTTTTACACTGAGGAAAAAGTGGAAGTGAGATTGATCATATTGGTAGAGTAATATAAAGTATGGTGATAAAAACGCAAATAATGGTCGATTTAAGTATCTAGATAATAGAGGGAATCGCACTACACAGAAAAAAATAGATGGTGCTGACGACAAAACCTTATTCTGTTCACAGGGCTCTTGCAGTCTCTGCACTGCTTAATTGAAGGAGTATTTAAATATATTTTAAGGATCAAGTGTTCATCAAATTTCAAAATTCGAAAGACGTAGCTTGAAAGTTTGCGATGGGAATCTCTCTTTGATGTCCTTCAAGGTAAATTAAGAGTGGTTTTGTGTACACACGGAAAGTTCCTTCAAATTGGATACACAAGAAGTCCCACCGCGGTGTGCTTATTTCTCTATTCAGATTTTTTCGGTTTTCAGTGACTACCCCTGAAAAAACGGAAAATAGATGCTCTCGGAACCGTGCTGCAGGCGGAGAAGTATCCCCCAGCAGGGATGATTCCGGCACTATCCATGCAGATATGCAGCCGTGAGTTTGGTTTTTGTTGGTCGGCTCGCCATCGGCCCCCAATCACCACTTGCGTACTCCTGATCAGAGTATCTTCTAAATTAGAGCAAAACCAACATGATAGTTTAACTACTCAGACGACTACCTGGAAGAAACCCACCCCATGTTGGGGTGGTAGCACGAAACGGGTGGGAATCGCAACCCCAGACAACGCAATCACACGCTAAATGTGGGAGCTGAATGTGGCTTGAATGTGGAAGTCATCGGCCCGACGCCTGAATTTTGCCCGTGACGCGCAAAATTCAGCAACGATTCTCAGCAACCGTCGGACCAATTTTGAATTTGTCTGAACTATTCGAGTAGATTTGATACACATCTGGATGAAAATAACTCGAATTTGCTAAATTTCAGCCGTTGGGCGATGACTGTTGACTACCACATTCAGGTGCTAAATTCAGCGTCTGATTGCGGCATGACTCTGGTTTAACCGAAGCCAGCGGAATAGGATGGTTAAACTGTCATACCTTCGCAAAGATTCGCCACTTTTTCCCCCGGAAGAACTACAAAAAAGATGCTCTCGGAGAATTCCTTCAAATTTCTGGGTAGGCAACAAGTCGCATGGCATTGTGTTAAATAATATTCTAATATTGATGACGTCACACCATTTAGAATTCATTACGTTCGAATCGCGGGGAATTACAGAATGGCAACGCCGTATGACGGTTTATAATCTGAAAGAGGAAGGAATAACTCATCTTACTCCAATATTTACAATGCATCGGCGCGTTGGTGACCGGTCAGAAGATTATTGAAACGACTCGTTCATGTAGAGTTACCTCTCGACTTACTTTGTTATTTGGACGAAACTTGAACAGCATTGTTCAGCAATACCTCTCTCTGTGAAACAAGAAATACACGTGAAAAAAGATTTAACTTTTCACAACTATACTGTCGTGCTAAGGAAGAACGTGCTGAAGGAAGAAAACAGTTCTCAATATCTTTAATTTTCTCTGAAATTTCATGAAATATTTCACATTAAACTTTCGAGATTTCATCTTTCTTGACCCATTGCAATCCTACCCCTACTGCCCCCCTTCCCTAAATCCGTCTACGAGACCCTGGTAAAAATTGGCAGTAGAATCTGTGTTCCAAAGTACCATAGAGCTACAGCCGGCTGTAAGATTTCATAGCCTTTTATAGCCGATGGCGATTTAGCAACTCACAACCAGGCGATAAAGTGTATGCTAAACGTCACTAATTACGGATGCTAGGACTTAGTGAGTTTTTGGACCAATGCTCTCTTTTTGGGCCGTAGTATCTTGATTTATTTTGCGAGGAAAGATCCGTACTTTTGATGGATGCCTGTCATTCCTAATATATTAGAGCGCCTTCAGTTTCGTATGATACTGTGCAATACCTCTGGTGTGAAATAGTTGCTTCAAGCGCCGTGGCACGCTGCGGTGCGGCAGGCGGGCAGCCAGCGCGAAACGCGCATTGGCGCCTACAAACCTAACAGGGATACTTCACACGTTGCGCAATGCGTGAAGTATCCCTGTTAGGTTTGTAGGCGCCAGTGCGTCGCCGCTCCGCTTTGTGTTAGGCTCTAATATTTAATCTGGCGGAGTCAGCGTTATTCAACTCATGATTTTGAAATTTGTGCACATCCTGTATGGACTAATCTCGTTTTAATTGATGAAAAAATATGTATTAAAGGAAAATATAACGTGTGTTTTGTAAATATTAAGGTGGTTCCGTATCAAACTTAATGATTTCCAAAGCACACGAATTTCTACACAATTTCTTATAGCCTTTTATAATCGATGGCGAAAAAGCAACAGCCAGGCGATAAAGTGTAAAGCCCGGCTGCATAATTTTTTATCGCTTCGTATAGACCGGCCGTATGATTTTTTGCGCATTCTACAGCCAGCTATATGGTTTCCTGTAGCCTTCTCCAGCTGGCTCTAAGAATTCCTAGGGTATTTTGAAACGCAGCTCTCATTGCCAATTTTTACCAGGGGAGAAAACATCGTTTCTAAATTCTTGGATCCGCCAATAAAGGCGATCAACCTTCACGAAAATGCACCATCCGTGGATATTTTTGAACGCAAAGTTATGAATATTTTTTCTTTGAATTTTCAGGAACTTTAGGTGAAATTGCAGGCAACATTATCCGAAAAATCGGAAGAAAAAAAATCATAAGGTTACCAGGAAATTCGTGTTTTATCGATCGAAATTTGGCAACGCCTATAGGTTCATACGGCGTTTTTCCTTCGCGCGGCAGTATCGGCAGCGAAAAACCGCGGCCGAATCCCGTGGCCGGGGCGGACCGGGCGAGGGGCCCGGCCAGGCCGCACTGACCTTGGTGTAGGTCACTGGCTTCCAAGTTCCAGCGCGCCAACCGACCAACCGACTTCTTCTTCATTAAAACCGGTCCTGC
>NW_017547202.1:2418107-2438008 GCF_001854935.1 Bemisia tabaci | reverse complement strand
CATCAAGACAAACTCTCCATGCAAAGATAGGGAGCAAATACATTAGCAGGGTTGCCGTGTTTTCAGTTTTGGAGTCCCGAAATAAAGTGGCAGCCCTGTCAATGTATTTGCTCCCTATCTTTGCATGGAGAGTTTGTCTTGATGTAGAGGTGGACTCTCAGGATAGCGTGGGATATCCCCTCCATTTTGGCCTCAACTTGAGAGCTCTGCTTGAGCTTGGGGGTTGATTTTAGAGAAAACTAGTGGCATCATCGTGTTTCTCGCGAACTTTTGCATAGGAATCAACAGTCAAATCGCAAATTCCTCACACATGCAACACCTCTATTTATTAGGCCCAAAACAATATTCGACTGAACAAGCTGGCACCCAGGCTAGGGCTGTCGATGGCGACCAGGCTTATGATTCGGTGAGATTCGCCAGTCAAAATCAGTTCCTTGACCAGCCTCAATAATCTTCGGTTCACACGTTCTGCCCGCGAGGATTTAGACCAGTGCGAGTGCCCCCCCCCCTTCCACACTCCCAGACACCATTGTCGTCGCTCCTCTGACGTAAGGGCATTTCTCAATTTTCACGTGAGCCCTGTTCCCCATATAACTCTACGTTTTCCAGGGCTCATGTATAGTAATTGAGATACGCCTTTACGTCAGAGGAGCGACATTGTGATTCAACTACCGTCAAAAATTTCGACTCACTCGTCGGCCCCAGCCTATTTTTAGCTAGCAGAAAAATGAGAGTAAGAATAATAAAAATGGAAAATGGTGAAAAAATGGCGGGAGCGGCGTGTGAGATACACACTCGGAAAGACGTGACGAGTATTGTCCATGTAAGCAACGCCTCAAGCATATCATCGGATATGCAGTGTTGTCGGATTTAAAATCGAACCGATTATTTTCCGAATCACGTGAGCGTCAATTTGAATCAGTGAGAACGAAAGCACACCAAATAAAAAAAATGAAAATAATCAAGACGCACTCGGAAAGAAATTAAATGTTGATTTAGCATTTATACTGTTAAAAAGATGTCCGACAAGTTTCAAATGCTGATTTTACATTTTAACGAATGCTAACGTAACTACGCCCACTGCAAAACGTACGAATTCAAATGTTATGTTAGCATTTTTGTATTGTAAAATCAGCATTTGAAACTTGTCGGACGTATTTTTAACAGTATATAAATGCTAAATCAACATTTAATTTTTTACCGTGCGCACAAAACTGCACAGTAGGTGAAAAAGTTAGCTTGAGAAAACGGTTTTTGGTGGCAAAGGACAAAAACTTAGGGACACTTTATAAGTCCAAGTTGGAACAGTTGCGCTAACTGCAATGACCTTCAAAAAAATTGACTGTCTTTAATGAAAATTAAGCATTTTTGAGAAGTGTTTTCGTTCTCACTGATTCATTTCTGATTTAGGTTCTTTTTTCTATGTTTTCTCCGGTAAAATCAATCATGTCTGATTTCAAAATAGCCATCAAAAGAACACACGCTTTTTGGAAATCGGAGATAGTCAGCAAGGCAAATAGAACGGTTTTTCTTGTTTTTCTCGCGATCGCCAGTTTGGCGCTTACGTGATTTGGAAAAAAACGCGACTCAAAGTCAAAACTAGGTGTACACTCTGGCAGGCGCAGTATAGGCGTTTGCACATCGAATCGTGCGCGGTGTGTCAAAAGTGTAGTGTTTGAAGTATTTCCACGCTTTTGAAGGCGCTATGAATGGTGACCCGGATCCGCCTTTCATTCCCGCGATAATGCGAATTCGCGGCGTCGGCAAATTAAAATTATTAGAAGCGCACTCTTTTCGCTGTGAACTAGTCCATTTGAAAACAAAGTAGAGACTCGCGTTATTGAAATCCAATAAAAGTTCTTTTTTCTTTCATTATTTTTAATTTTCTATCATTTAGTAGATTTTCCATAGTTGGCATTTGCCTGCCCCGTTCTTAGTGTTAATTAACTCTCATAATTTTTAACACTCCTATCACTCAGTCAGAATATTTTTAACAGTGCAGTCTTAATGTAATTTTTAAGTTTTAGACCCATTATCATGAAATTTATGGGTTTTCGCACAAAATATGGCAACCTGGGAGAATCTTTCGGACAACGTGAGGCTCACACGAGAGCCATCTCGAAACGAACGCGCGGGTGAGCGTTTCTTCGTCCGAAAAGAATCGATTTGGACGCCTCAAAATGTGCGAGCAAATAAACCACTTTTTTCTCCTTTTTTCGGTCCATTCAGCGTTGACGCGTCTGATGGGTGACGGACGGCTGATGGACTGATCAGTGATCAGTCGGTCAGACGCTCCCGAACTAGAACGCGGCTGGCTCGACTTCGACAGATTTGAATCAGTCAGTATTAAAACGCAGCACGTTAACAAAAAGAGGAATGAGTTTTTTAGAGGGAGAACTATTCTGCCATGCTAAGGAAGAACGCCGTATGAACCTTTTCTTGTCAATGTTTTTAAGAGTCTGGACTCTAGATCCAAGCGACTTTTTTCCGGTGCTTGCTCACTAAGCCCTTGCAGCGACGTTACAAATAAGACACACGGAACTATATAAAACAAGAAAAACGACCGCGCGTTGACGACGGCGCAGAGATACAACTATTCGTGCTTGATGGATGTCCGTGTTGCATCTTTAAAATTGAAGGCGCGATGGCGCGAGGCGTGAACTCGGAGTGCTCCGCTCTTTGTTGCTAGTGAGTTGTCGTTTAGCTTCTGGAGAGAAATTACAAACGAGACATTTCTCATATCTTTTGCTGTGTTGCTGACGTTCACGTAGCCCTTGCATCGTTACAAATGAAACGAACAAAACTAACACAAGAAAGCAAGAGAAACGTCACGCGTCAACGACGGCGCAGAGATACGACTATTCGTGCTTGATGGATGTCCGTGTGATATCAGCGAGATTGAAGGCGTTATGGCCCGAGGCTCCACAGTGTTCCGCTCCTTATTGCTGCTAGTGAGTTGTCGCTCAGATTCTTGAGAAAAGTTAAAAACGAGGCCGGATTACATCTCTACTATCTTTCGCTTTGTTGCTCACGTAGCTCTTGAAGATCCGTTACAAGTGAGACAAACAGAACTGACAAAATATGGAAATAAAGCATGGGAAGCGACGCGCGTCAACGACGGCGCAGAGATACAACTATTCGTGCTTGATGGATGCCCGTGTTGCATCTCCAAAATTGAAGGCGCCATGATACGAGGCGTTAACTCGCAGTTAAACTGCTTCATGCAGCCAATGAGGCGCCGCATCGGTCAAATGCGCGCTTTTAAAAGTTAAAAATCGATCCCCGATTACGTCTCTCCTATCCTCGCCTGTGTTGATTATAGGTTTTTTTCTTTCTTAGCAATTTAGTATGTGATGATTTTTTTATGGTGTGTGTGTCGACCTGCATGTAAATCTCGTATTTATCGGCCCGATACAAGTTCGAACACGTGGGGCACGTATTTTTAGCGAGCCTCGGTTCAAGTTGACTAGGTTTGGGTATCTGGGGGTCCAAAAGAACATCCTCGGAGCTTTTTTGGAGAAAAAACTGCTTTAGGAGGATTCATATTTGCTTGCTTGAAGATTACGCAAAAACTCTTAAAATTAGATGATTTTTTTAAAGCGTCTAGCCTACTTACAAACTAGAAGCTTCAAAGGGACTCATCAATTGCCCCGACTTAAACCGCTGGCCAATGAGAGGGCCAGGAAAGGCATCGATGAACCCATTTGAAGCCTCTAGTTTGTAAGTGGGCTGGACGCTTAAAACAGGTGTCCCCTTCATATGTCATTCTATATACTACTTTTAACAGCTAACTTCTAAAAGGATCGATTAGCAGAGTATTCGCGACGAACATCTTAATATACGATTCTTTACCATAGCAAATGGGTAAATATCGGTAATTGATCATTCACGCCACGCCACTGAATGTAATGAGTGCGGAACAAAGCTGTATCTTGAGTAGATTTTTATTTCATATTTCTTCCCCATTATGCACCCTTTGCGCAATTTCTTCCCTGAAAGCGTGAAACATTGACTTGGAACCAACAATTAGCGCAAAGCTATACTAACATTACACTCAATTAGCGTAATTGAAGTATCAACGCGGAAACTTTTCAGATTATACCGGGTACAGAAAGTCCCTCCTTCCCCCGGAATCAAACTTTCATTCCAAAGTGAATTGTTATTAATATAATAATATTGAAAGCATCCTCAAGCAAACTGCGATCATTGCGAAAGTGTAATTGAAAACTTTTGCTTCACATCACACTTCCATAAAAGTGCTGCTGCACCAAATGAATAAAACCAAAATAAAGTTTTCAATTTGAATAGGAGGTTAGAATTCACCCTTATCTAGCAATTATTTCAATTTAATTTCGGTAATGGCATGTATGACATTAAAATTAAATCAATTAAATGAAAAAAAGCTAACTTATATCGTCTCTGCTTCTCAACTGAAGTTCAGTTGTGTAACCCGAGGCGGTCGGTTTTACCTACCGAGGGCTCGGTTCTCTAAACCGAAAAGACCCTTCAATTTCTTATTTCTCGTATCGTAAATCTTAATTTTTGTCTCCATACAAGGGTCTTTGTGTCTATTTGATCTCCATAAAGGTATTCTGGCCTACACGTGGTTTCTATAAAATATTTTGTATCAGCTCGTAGCCAATTTACCCTCTTTGGCATAAATTGGTTTTGGGTTCGGTTCCGGATTCAAGGATCACGGCAAATCTATGAAGTAGCTTTTGTGAAAAAATAGAATCCCCTACGTAGCATGCTTTTAACGAACAGTTTTTCTGAGGCTTTGTTGGCACCATAATCATCCAATAATAAAATAAAAATTTCCTTCTATGACTTCCAGAATTTAGAAGTTTTTGGTTCAGAAGAATTCAGTGTTTCGCGCCGACCGATGACAGCGCTGTGTTTGGCGCAATGCGTGAAGTATTCCTGCAGTCTCGAAGGTGCTAATATGCGTTATGCACCGACCGGCGGCCGCACTATTTTAGGAAAGATTAGAAGGCGAGATTGTTGAAGGGCGAATCTGTTTTTTAATACTATTTCGATAGGTTGATTGTCTCGCCTAATTATTCACCTTGCACCTCTTTCCTCCTACTTTTTATTTCCTCTTTTAGATTTTCTTTTATTCTGAGGCTCTATTACGCAATGGCTGAGAGTACAAGTGTTATTATGAAAGGTGACGGAAGCTGTTTTTTCCGTGCTGTATCTTTCAGATATTTCAAATTGTGTGTAGATTCTACACATACTGAAAAAAAAACACATTGGATCTAGAGTGGCAGACTCTTGAAAACATTGACAAGAAAAAATACTCTTGAATCAATCGGATTTTTGCTTGAATCGAAACGAAATCCGCTGAAATTAAGAGGCTTGGTTCTTGATTTACGCTAGATTCTGATTGAATCAAGAGTACTTTTTCTTGTCGATGTTTTTAAGAGTCTGGACTCTAGATCCAATGTGGTTTTTTTCCAATGCACAGTTTGAAATATCACCCGTTTATTTTGGCTTGTAGCTCGATTTTTTAATCAACAACTATGTTTCACGCCAAATCTGGCAGAGAGGCGAACAAGAGCGCCGGCCACTGGGTAGGTAGGCCCCCGTATCGGCGGAGTATGGAGGCGCATTGACGGGGGGCGGTGTAAGGGGGGGGGGGCTTCAGTTTTTGCGAGCATCGCGTCTTGTGCGTTTCATTAAAACAGTTTCCCAGAAAGGAGATCCGAATCGGAGTCATTCAACTGGGAAGGCAGTCCGCCGACCGACCGGGAACGCTCCGGCGAGCCGCACACACGCGCCCGCGTACACGCACACGCGCGCGGGAACAGGCGCACACATTCCCGGCTACACGGCCGACAAGTGAACACGAAACGTGCTCCGACTCAAATGTTACAATTTACACAATCGAAATAGAAATTCGTCGCAGGCCGTAAAAATTGCCGCTCTTCCATGTGACCGCCCGGCTCCGAGCGACGTCGCCCGACTGACAACTAGAATCCCTTTACACTGACAGTAAAGACAATACGAATCAATTTCTGATTGGTTCTCGTATTTTAGGCTTCTACAGTTGCATAGAAGGGAATAAAGATTACATGTTCACTAATTAGTGCAATGATTATGAACTAGAATGGACCGGGGAATTAGGGGCACGGCAAGGAACAAACGAAATGAGAGAGGGAACGGAGACAGGGATTCGGGAATGAGTTGATCAAAGATTACAAAAAAAAAAAATGTCCGATTTTTGTAATCTTTTTTCCCTTGTGTGACATCCATGAGCCTACCTGCACTGGAAAAAAACGCATTGAATCCAGAGTCCAGACTCTTAAAAACATCGACATGAAACAATACTCTTGATTCAATCAGATTTAAGCTTAAATCAAGAACCCAGTCTCTTAATTTGAGCGGATTTCCTTTTGATTTAAGCTTAAATCTGATTGAATCAAGAGTATTTTTTCTTATCAATGTTTTCAAGAGTCTGGACTCAAGATCCAATGTGTTTTTTTTCCAGTGTGACTCTAACCTAACCTAACCAAACCTAATCTAACTTAACCTAACCTAATCCAACCTAATCTAACTGAACCTAACCAATGCACAATTTCCACGAGAACACGGTTTTTTCGTCTTCATTTCAAAAACATTGGCCTGATAATCTTTGGACCCTACGCTCATCTTATGTCAGAGAATATCTGCATCCCAAAATTTTACACGCGACGCTCACTTTGATTTTTCGAAAAAGTTACTCCATATGAAAGTGAGCATGGTGTCCAAGATCTTGGACGTGATGAGCAGCCGAGCATTCTACAGGTGAGCATGACGTTCAATATCATGGACGCAATCCACGTTACCGTCTACATAAACGTATTTCTGCCAAATAGACCTATGTGCATTATGACGTGAGCCCTGTTATGTATATATTTTTATGGGTCTCACGGCTCATGTCTCAATGCACATAGCTCCGTTTGGCAGAAGTACGTCCATGTAGACAGTAATGTAGCATTATTTTACAGTAATTTAGCATTGTATTTCAAGTCAATCAGTTTTCCTTAAAGACAAGGGTTAGGTTTCTTTATCAGAGTATTTCATATTTGGACGTATTCCTGCCGGACGAAACTATATATGGACGTATTTCTGCCGGACGGAACTACATGCATTATGATGTGAGCTCTTTTATGTATACATTTTTATGGGTCTCAAGGATCATGTCTTAATGCACATGGTTCCGTTTGGCAGAAAAATGTCCATATATAGTTTCGTCCGGCAGGAATACGTCCAAATATGAAATACTCTGGTGAAGAAACGAAAACCCTTGTCTTTAAGGAAAACTGATTGACTTGAAAAACAAGCTGATCAGAATTACACATGGCAATGAGGCCGCGCGGTTCCTAGCCAGAATAGGAGAGCCGATGAGCTGAATCAATGGGCTCTTACGGAGCCGGTTAAACACCTTTTTAGTGCAGCACAATGCAAGCAAAATAATAAAATGTATTTGAATACGCTCATGAATGTTTAATAGCGATCCGGGCAAAAAATCGTTTCCTTTGCCTTGAAAAAGATCTGACTTCAGGTTTTCGATCACGTCCAAGTATTATTTCCTTTGCTTTTTTATCGTGCTTTCCTCAAGCAGTGATCGTGACATACTGCTTTCAACGGATTTTCAGCGTTCTTTTTAAGTCCTATCCTAGACTTTGAATGAGTTTGGGATCACTGAAACCGGTTTAGTAAGACACAACATATTAAAATCATTTACGAATGAAATATACGATAAGAATATTGATGATATGTTTAGAGAAAATCCCTAGGGAAAGAGAGAGATAATTGAGTGCAGTGAACTTAGCACCCAATGCATACATTTTAGACGGACCGTTGAGGTTTCATTTTGACTTTATACTTTTTTAGTACGATTACATAAGTCTATACGTAAGAGGTTACTGCTCATTATTTCATTTTATTGCAAGATTAAATCCGAAAATCTGTTGACGTCGTTGCCTCAACTTTACAACCATTTAACACGCGTCCCTCCTCTTTTCTCTAATTTTCTCCACTTTTCTCTCCTTTGGCCCTGTATTCTTTTCTTTTTTCTTATCTTTGATTTTTCCTCGTTTTACTTTCAACACGTATTCATCAGTAATTTAAGAATAAATACGTATTGAAAGAAAAAAGAGAAAGATCAAGGGTGAGAAAAAAGACGATAAAAGAAGAAAAAAAAGGAAAAGAGAGAAAATCAGAGAAAAGGATTAAAAAGGAATTGAAGAAAAGAAAGGAATAGAAGAAGAAAGCAGAGAAAAGGAGAGGAAAACATAGAAAAAAGAGAGAAGTAAAAAGAAGAAAATAGAACATAAGAAAAAAGAAAAGAGTTTAGTAGCGAAATGAGTTTATTTTTATGGAGTGCCAACATTGGAGGCTATTTGCACATCTGGAAAAATTAGCATGAAAATATGAAGAGCGGAAACCAAGAAAAAATCTGGAAGTTAGCAGTAAAAAAGAAGACCATAAAATTTAGAGGATTGGGAGAAAAATTGAAAAATGAGAATATAATAAGGAAGTAGGTAAAACAACAGGGAAATAGAGAAAGGAGAAAGAAGATGGAAGCCGAGAAAATCTTGAGAAAGGGAAGGAGAACGGAAAATAACAGGGGAAGATGTACTGGAAAAAAAAAACACATTGGATCTAGAGTCCAGACTCTTGAAAACATTGACAAGAAAAAATACTCTTGATACAATCGGATTTTTGCTTGAATCAAAACGAAATCCGCTTAAATCAAGAGGCTTGGTTCTTGATTTAAGCTAGATTCTGATTGAATCAAGAGTACTTTTTCTTGTCGATGTTTTTAAGAGTCTGGACTCTAGATTCAATGTGTTTTTTCCAGTGCATGTAACACATATTAGTGCCTACAAGACTGCACGAATACTTCGCGCATTGCGCCAAACACAGTGCAATCAGTGTGAAATGCATAGCGCCTACAAGACTGCGTGAATACTTCACGCATTACGTCTTACACGGTGCCGTTAAATTAAGAGGCTTGGTTCTTGATTTAAGCTAGATTCTGATTGAATCAAGAGTGCTTTTTCTTGTCGATGTTTTTAAGAGTCTGGACTCTAGATCCAATGTGTTTTTTTCCAGTGTGGAGAGGAAAAGATGATAGAAAGAAAAGAAAAGGATGGGAGGGACAAAAGAAGAGGAGGAATACTTTTTTGAGAGAAACACTCTTTAAAAAAGTCTGCGAGTGGACATTGCTCCATGCGCAGCAAGCGTAGCCAATCCTGGAAAGAGACGTGAAAAAGGTGCTATCCTCTCGGGTCGTTACTTTAAAAAGACACATCTATCGATGATCTCCGGACAGAGATAGATCCTTTGGATAAGTCGCGCGCGGAGGAAGCGGCTTTTGCGAGGCGGGGCCGGGCGATTGGTATTCCGCTCGAGTGGGCTCGACCTTATCAAGCGGCGACATTTTTCTGTTTAAAAAATCAGCGCGCGCGGCTCTTATCCGGGCGATCAGGGATCGGGATCAGCAGCCTTGGACCGGCGACTGATTGGGACCGATCAGTCGGGCTGATCGACGGGCCGACGGGCGATCGACGCGCGACGTCCCCGTCAAAAATCAACGTAAATGGAGTTTGGTGATCGCGGGTCGCGCTGACCCAGTTACCGAGACCCGCAAGCCCCGTTGCCGTTCCAGGGTCCGGCAATTTTTGGAAAGAAACGCGAAATCGCGAATTCGAATTCGAAAACGAATTCGCGAAATTTTTTTGATTTCTGGAGAGATGAAAAGGAAAGGAGGGGAAAAAATAAAAAAGGAAAAAGGAAAAGGGAAATATAGAATAAGGAGAGAAAAAGGAAAACAGAAATACAGGACAAGGAAAGAAAAATGAAGAGAGGAATAAGAATAAAGAAAGAACGAGGAAAAGAGAAAATAAGGATAAGAAAAGAAAATGGAAAAGAGAAAATAAGGATAAGAAAAGAAATTGGAAAAAATAACAAAGAGTATAAAAAAAGGGAAAGAAAGAAACTGAAAGGACAGAGGAAAAGAGAAAAAATTAAGAACAGGAATAAGAAGAGAGAGAAAAAGAAGGAATGAAAATGGAAAAGAGGAAAAATGATGAAAAAAAGGAAAAGAGATACAAAACAGAGAAAGTTAAGAAATAGAAAAAGAGAAGGAAAAGAAAAAAAGATAAAGGAAAATAGACAAAAAAGGAAAAGGGAAAGAGGAAATGGAAGAGGAAAAATATGAGATAGAAGGGGCAAGAGGAAAGGAAAAGACGAAACATAATATTGAAGAAAAATGATCGAACAGACGAAGAGGAAAGAGAATAAAGAAGAGAAGAGAAAAATAGGTTGGGGGAAGAACAAGAAGAAAAAAGAAAAAAGATGATAAACAAATGAAATAAATAACAAGAAAAAATTCACCAAATTTTCTCGATTTTCTCTCGAAAAAAGGACCTCGTGATGATGTGTCGGTTCAAAAGAACCTCAATCCACATTGGTAAAATTTCCAGGAAATGTATTAGTGTCAAGTTGGCTCGGAAAATTGGACTGTAAGATTCCAACAGATAGCTATGTCCATTGGCGCAAAGAAAAAGTTGCGAACGATACAGTTTAATAGAAAGCATTCTTTCATTAGTGCTTACGAGTCTACAGTGATGTTCACTTGTTCAGTCCTTTAAATGATAAGTTTTCTCACCATCGAAATATTAATTGATTGAATCCGCGCACCTTCAACGTATGAAGCTGCCAAAAGGTGGGAAGTTGCTCAGTTTTGGCCAATTCACGTCAATTTGACAAGTAATGAGACCGAGCAACTATTCGCACCTCGGAGTCGTGAAGTTGCCTACTCGACTAATTGAAGGCTGTTTGAGCGAGTCGTGTCTCTTGCCAAGACCATCTTATATCTTAGGTGAAAACGTTGATTACGTCGCGGCTGTGTTCGACGAGTATGACAACCGATCTTACGGAATATCCTAGTGAAAATGAAGAAAACGTTTTAAGCTCCAAACTTATTCATTTTGAGAGTGACTTAAAATTAGAGCTGGAATGGAATTAAATAAGAATTATGCATGCTCAAGCAAAGTGAAACCTTATTTGATTCGTCCTCTTCTGAAGAAAATTGAACAGAACTGAATATTTTTTTTAGGTGGAGGTGTGAATTTTTTCCCCCTTAGTCGTCGACAGTGCAGTGCCCTCTGAAAAAAATTTCCCCATGTGAAAGAGTCGTCACTCAAATGGAATACTAATGAAAAAAAAAAAAATGAAAAAATAAAGCGGCAGTTCAACCATTATAAAATCCAAACCCACGTACAAATATTCACACAAACTTAATTAATTAAAAAAATGAACGTATTTTATGCGCCGAACTTTTCACAGGATCGTCATTGAAATAAATCGATACAATTTTCAGCCAAAATGACTGTTCATTTTCCCTCTGAAAAATAAAGAATGCCCGGAAATTTTGAAGCGGTGTAATAAGATACGCGCTTTTGGATTTAGCCATTGAATTATTGGGTCACGAGACGGTTTGTTCCGCCACTGAAGTCACGTCATAAAACCATAAATTTGGCAATTATTTACCAGACGCAATGCGCAGACGCACACGCTCTGATTTGCATCAACATACGCGTTCAGAGGCTTTCGGTTCACGCAGAGGCGTTATCGAACTAAAACATTCGATGTAAAAAAAGAGCTCTCCATCGTCGAAAGATACCGAAAAAAATAGTTTAATTGACCACGTGCCAAAGGCTCATGTTTTGTCATTTTAAATCGGCAATCTCGAAGATTGGCAATTCGAAACCTGTTAAGTGCCATCAAGTGTAGCAAGACTTGTATATCATGTTCTGTGTCGGTGGAGAGCCTAAATGCTAGAGAAAGTATGGACATTTTGCCCCACGGCGGTTGTTTGGGACCCCAAAATGTCGACGACTTTAGATCGGAGAGGCAGGTTGCCAGCTATTCTGCCGTGCTAAGGAAAAACGTCGTATGCGCCTTCAGGCTTTGCCAGATTTTCCCTGGTAAATCATCAATTTTCAAGCAAATTTTTGAATTTTTTTCTGCCAGTTCCTCAGATAGTATTGTTTGTAATATGATCTAAAGTGTCTGAAAATGTCAAGGAAAAATATTCATAATTTCCCTAAAAAATAAACATTTTATCAAGGAAATTTGGCAACTCTCGAATGTTCGCACGGCTTTCTACCTCAACACGGCAGCATTGATTATAATTACCCGGTGCACTTATTGACGATATTGTCAGAGAAAAGTTTTAAACTTTGAAAACCTGACATGAAAAACCGACACTAGGTGGCAATTAGTCATCCAAATTCGTCACAAAAACGCCAATGGTTGGAGGGGCGGGGGGGGGGNATTTACATTCATTCAACTAACCTAACCTATCTCGAGGTCATGGAGTTTGCACTGATTCCTACCTTGGTCAGTTGCATGCTCATTTTCTCGTTTTCATTTTTACATTTTTTAGCTTCTGCTCCAGTTGAGAATGGGCATGTGATTGGCCCGAAACGTCCTGGTTTGTTTTATGTCTCCTTAGCTTTGTATATCCATTTATTTTTTTGTATTTCAATGTGTTTTTATCGTGGTTTGCATTCGGGCTATTGTGTCTCATCTCTCTCTTATCACTGTTGTCAAAAATACATGTTTTATCACAGGGAAATTTGGCAACTCTGGGATGTTCATACGGCGTTCTTCCACAGCACGGCAGTATGGATGTAGTCGCTTTCTTAAGTTCGTTCGTGTTATTGCTTTCTTTCAACGAATCCCGGTCCAATATGTTTCAATTGACGAGAGGACGAAAGGGGGAGGGGGAGGGGGGAANGGGGGTCAATCCGGCAACAACGTGGAGCCCGGGTGCATCTGTTTCAATATGCAAATGCAATAATGAACTAGATCTCAAACTGGGAACTAAATGGGATGCTGGGCGCGTCCAATTACGACGAACGGCCAGCCTAAAACCGACGACCCGATCGTCGACGTCAGACCATCCACCGCATTCAGCGTCCGTCAAACAGGTTTCGTTTCTTCTCCTTTTCTTCGCCGTTCCCATTTTTTTTTTCATACCGCATCGATTTCATACGCTCCTCAGAACCCTTCCTCTTCAACCCCCCCCCCCNNNNAATTTCAGAACAGAGCTCGAAACTCACAGGCGCCAACGCGCCAAATGCGCCTAAGAAATCGGTCATGGCGCCTAAAAAATGAATGCTTTGCGCCATCGTGGCCCCTAAAAGTTGCAGCCCCTCCCCCTCCAAAAAAATCCTAGTTTTTCTGTTTAGTGATTTTTCGAAATTTTCCCTGAGTAACAGCTCCTAGTTCTGTGACTAATACATCTCGCGGCTAACTTGTCATACTAAATGCGCCGTGATACATTGGCCAAAAGTCAATTTGGCCCCTAACAAATCTTCGATGGTCCCTAAAAATCGAGCTTGATGCGCCACATAGCTCCTAAAACTCCAAGGTGGGTTTCGAACACTGTTTCAGAAACCCCGCGCTGCAATCGCCCTTACAGCGTGAAAATGGGTCACTAAACCGTGTATAAACTCTGGCTTGCGAATATATTTTCCTACGGTAACTGATACGAGGAACACGAGGTGTACATTAAAAACGCGAAAAAGTAACTCAGAAATCGAGAAATACGCATGTTTAAAACGCGCATTTTTCCGAAAATCTAAAACGTTCCGGTTCGGCGCGAAACCAACGCAAGATAACATACAAATATCACAGATATCTGCATAACACAAGATTTCAACAATCAGACTGCTTGTGCTTTCAAAAAACACAAGTCACAAAGTCTATTGACCCATTAGCCTACATGGGGGGGAGGGGGGTAGAAATTGCTCCCTCGAATTCTAAGATTCGGCTGAAACGACACAACGCCTATGAATGGTAGAGTACCTGTATAGGGAGAGTAGCGACAGATGTGAAACTCCGAAAATACATCAGGCCTTCACCGATGCCTCCGCGAATAAAGTTAGGGCCCAGAAATGCAGCCAACCTATGAATTTCGAATGTCCAGAGCGATTTACAAATACAATTGTTACGAACCGTCGTTTAGGAAGCATGTATTTGGCTTACTTTTTGCACAAATTTACTTATTTTTGCGAAAGAACGCTCATTTATGTACATTCTTAGCCATCTTGGTTAGAATTGAAATCTGTGGGCTGGCAGTGAAATTTTGTGTGTTAGAAGTTGCTCAGGAGGGTGGCTGCACTTTTGGGCTCTAAGCCCTCCATGAACCGATCTGTCGCTACTCTCCCTATACAGGTACTCTAATGAATGGGAGCAAGGTAGATTTACACAGGTATGGAAAAGTTGAAAATTTCCCATGAGCCTCAGTACGTGTCACATGACCTCGTGACGTAGGTTAAGGGGCCCGTTTTTTAATTAAATTACAATCAAATTATCATTCAAACGTTTGTGCGTTTAAACGCTAAAATTAATATCGCATAACCAAAATTGTGCAAAAAATCCCACAAAATTTTGACAAACGATAAACCGAACATAATAAATCAAAATAATCA
The DNA here is from genome assembly GCF_001854935.1 of Bemisia tabaci. Lineage (NCBI taxonomy): Eukaryota > Metazoa > Arthropoda > Insecta > Hemiptera > Aleyrodidae > Bemisia > Bemisia tabaci. Next base: position 2,423,513 of record NW_017547202.1, on the reverse strand, counting down.
AAACATCCAAAATGGCTGACGTTAAGGGGCCGCTGGAGAGCCAATCAGAAGCCAGTTGTTTCGTTCTGTCCATACCTGTGTAAATCTACCTTGGAATGGGAGGAATTTGATAAAGGCGGAGATTGGCAACGTAATTTTCGCACGGTGCCATGAAAACGGAACTTGGCGAGGAAACACTCTTCTCACGTGCCGTGGCGCGGCCTCGACGCGGCGCTGGAAGGAAGACGTTCCAGTAGCGCCATTAATGGATGCAGATGGACGGCTCAACGGCTCACGCTCACCGCACCGCTCATCAAAACAGATCTCAAACCGACCGGGGATCTCCGATTCTTCGTCCGGTTCCGCCGCGAATACTCCGGCCGAGAATCCACGGAAAAATAAGGGGACCATACCGCCGCACAGCGGATCGAATCCTTAGGAGAGGTCGGCCAACTTTTGGAAACTTTAAACGCTCATAACCAGTGTTCGAAACTCACCTTTGAGTTTTACGAGCCATGTGGTGCATCACGCCCGATTTTTAGGCGCCATTGAATATTTTTTAGGGGCCAAATTGACTTTTTGCCTGTATATTACGGCGCATTTAGTGGAAAGTTTGACTCAAGATGTTTTCGTAACAGAACTAGGAAGTAGCTGTAACTTGGGGAAGACAAAAGCACTAAGAATGAAATAGTGAAGAATAGAAAAAGCAAAGCTTTCACTTGTAGTGCTGAAAATTCTGAGTCTTTTTAAATTCAAATAAATATGTTTTTCTTTCTTTATGTGACTTCCTGTGAAAATCCAGATTTTTAAGGGGCAATTTTTAGGGGCCACGTTGGCGCAGAGCCTTCATTTTTTAGGCGCCATGGCCGATTTTTTAGGCGCGTTTGGCGCGTTGGCGCCTGTGAGTTTCGACCACTACTCATAACTCCATTTATACAAAACTTCGAGGTTCTAAAAGTGGCTTCATTGGTTTCCTAGTGAAATTTTCCTCTTGAAGAACCCCTTAAAATTTAACATGTGACGAAATAAACATCAAAATTTGCAGTTTTAGTAAACAATTTCATGTCCGACCTCTCTGATTGACTCGATCCACTGTGCGCCGTGATGGTGAAATGAGCAGTAAGTGCAAGAATGAAGTTTGTAGAAAACGGGCTTAGCGTCCGACCGGAAATGTTTTTGGAGGAAGCCTCCATTCTTTGTCAAATAGCCACTAATCGTCCGAAAAACTCTTAGAAATCATTCGGATGATTAAAAGTCGACTGATTCTATTTTAATTCCAGTCACGGCAATGTTAGCGCCTGCAAGACTACCTCAATACTTCACGCATTGCGCATACTCCACGGTGCGCATTGTTAGTGCCTGCAAGACCACCTGAATACTTCACGCATTGCGCATACTCCACGGTGCGCATTGTCAGTGCCTGCAAGACTGCATGGATACCTCACGCATTGCACGTATGCCACTGAGCTGCCGAGACAGCGAAGAGACCAGTACGTGCAAAAATAAAATTTTGAGAAAACGGGCTCAGAAGCTACCGACCGGAAAATTTTATTAAAAGAAACCTCCGTTCTTTGTCAAATTCTCAATAAACGTCCGAAAGACCCCTAGAAATCGTTTGGATGATTGAAAATCGACTGATTTTATTCAATTACATGAAGAGGGTATTTTTCATTTTCATGCTAGGCTAGTGTTAGGCAAGATAGCCGTGAGTGCTATCTTCTGCATGCTTTCGTGGCTGCGTTTTCGACACATAACAAACACATTTTCAGGTTAGAAATTGACAGAAAAGGGCGGCTCTGTAAGCACTGTTTTCATTGGCTCTCTGCAGGAATAATGTCACTATCTGCTGTCTCACCTGAAACAACGTCATTCTTTGCGCATTTACGGCTTCATCATATGTCTCGTTTTCATACAATGGAGATGTTGCATATCGACGGTGAAACTACCAAACCACGTATCTCGTTTGCGGTGTTTAAAAATCTACGCTCACATTTTATTTTTTTGAAGTAGACCAAATCAATATCATTCCTTGAAATTTTCAAGGAATTTTCTCTGCACAAAGAGGAAAAATCACAGAAATTTTCAAGACTGGATGTTAAGTAGTTTTTCATTTAAAAAATAAAGTATGACAGGAAGTCTGCGACGTCGCAAACCGAGATACGTGGTTTGGTAGTTTCACCGTCGATATGTGAGGAATTTGCGATTTGACTATTAATTCTTATGTAAAAAGTCGCGAGAAACACGATATGGCCACTGATTTCTCTGAAATCAACCCCCAAGTTCAAAAAAAGCTCTCAAATTGAGGTCAAAATGGAGGGGATATCCCACCCTACCCTGAGAGTCCACCTCTACATCAAAACAATCTCTCCATGCAAAGAGAGGGAGCAAATACATTAACAGGGCTGCCACTTTATTTGGGGACTCCAAAACTGAGACCACGGCAACCCTGCTGATGTATTTGCTCCCTATCTTTGCATGGAGAGCTTGTCTTGATGTAGAGGGGGACTCTCAGGGTAGAGTGAGATATCCCCTCCATTTTGGCCTCAACTTGAGAGCTTTTTTTGAGCTTGGGAGTTGATTTCAGAGAAAACCAGTGGCACCATCGTGTTTCTCGCTAACTTTTACAAGAGAATCAATGGTCTAGTCGCAAATCCCTCACACATGCAACATCCCCATAAAGATGAATTTTGCTGTTTTAGCTGATTCAGTGATTTCATCTAAAAGAGATAGACGGATTTTGAAGGAAACTCGATCTTGAAAAGTTGACACTTACGGCTCTCTTCGATATCACGGCAGCATAGCTCCTCCCATGGATTCGCCTTTGCCTCAGTGGCGAAGCTCCATCAAGTTCGCTACTTTATAGGAAAAAAAGAACCGTAATAAAACGTCGGTGCACATAAATTAAAGCCTTTGGAAAATGATGTTCCTCTCAGAACCGGAACCAGAAGCGGGGTTCTTCTTCATCGGCGGAGTTTCTAAAAACCCGGTTGTTGGCGCGTTCGCGGGGTGTTTACTCGCTCTCTTCTCCGCGATTACTCCAGTTATGACGGGGGGCTTTTCGGGGGAGCCGGCGTAAATCAGCCGACAAAAATGTCATCTTTTTTTCTAGCTGCATTTCTTCTAATTAGCCAATGAGGCTCGCGGTGAAAGCCGCCCTGGTGTTAAGTCTTGACCGCGCGAGAGAACAAGTTTTAAGTCATTTCGAGCCTCATGGTTTTACACGAAACCCGCCGCACGGGCGAGAAATCGCCAGGCGGCATTGCCGAGTATTTCGCAAAACCCTGGGTGTTCCTCAAAGACGATGAGTGCCATTGAAATGAGAGAATTTGCTCCTCAAAATTTCAACTATCAGTTTCGTGAAAACTGCAGTAGTCTTAAAAACAAAAAAAAAATAGAGAAACGATTATACCATCATAATTTCATGCACACATCATTCTGTAACATACCATTCACTCATTCATTATGAAGGCGCACATTTTTATAGGGCAGAGAAAACATAGGCATAAGGGTCGTTTTGTAGGCATTTATTGAATCCTTGAGTTGGAAATTTGCAATCTAGTTCAGAATCAGGCGCAAACATGAAACGTATTGATGATAGTCCAATGCGCTCGCAAGTCGCAACCACTGACTGATTTCAAAAAAAAACGAGAGTGCATTAGTGCAATAGGACACTTTTTTCGTACCTTGATGTCTCCTAGTATGTTAGGGTTTGGTCGGTTTAAAAATAATTTTGGTCCGTAAACCAAGTCCCTTCGATTGATCTGACCGAAAAAAGGAACTCAAAGTAACCCTTATTAACCGTACACACGGAAAAAAATTGAGCGTGTATCTTTTTTCCCCCCCAAAAAAATTCTGATCCTATAACTGACCATATGTTTTTAAACGCTCAGCCGATAAGGATTGGGAAGGCGGAGAGGAACCTAACATATTTAGAATAGATTTACCGTTATTAAATGCTTCTGATCTCAAAGCACGGAGGACGAATATGTATAAGATTGCTCTTGTCAACCCATCCTCCCTTCCCACCCCTGCTATCAACTCCCTCAAGAATAAAAATAAAGTAAAATTATACATGCATTCGTTCATTCATTTATTTAGTTGTTTTCACGCAGATAAGTGCTTTTACGCATGGGTCAGAGATTGGAGTTCTCCGTTGCAGAATGCAGTCCAACTGGGGGGTATTTTCTGTCGACCCGGCAGCGCCGCTATTAAAGTTGATGCGTTTGATACACAACACCCGGCCTGCTCATAACTTTAATAGCCAATTATATCCCTCTAATGTCAGGAGTTTTCGCTGGAATACTAATGTTTTGCAGATATCTGTGCAGTCAAAGGAAATCGAGCACGGATCGCGAATTCACGGAAGTTGATTTTGAGTTGTTTCAGCTTCAGCCGCTCCACTTGCTCCGCTCGACGAGCGACCACCACTTTCAATTTTAATCGACCACTGGAGGATCTTAACCTCGATCGAAATTTGCGCTTCCATGTATTCAACCGCAAGCTACGTATACTCATGAGTCCTGTCAATCGTAACAGGGCCGGACCTGCCTCTGAGCCACATAGGGTGTTGCTGTAGCTTAGAGGTGCCACACTCTGCACTGAAAAAAAAAAAAAAAAAACACATTGGATCAAGAGTCCAGACTCTTGAAAACATTGACAAGAAAAAATACTCTTGATTCAATCGGATTTTTGCTTGAATCAAAACGACATCCGCTTGGATTAAGAAGCTTCGTTCTTGATTTAAGCTAGATTCTGATTGAATCAAAAGTACTTTTTCTTGTCGATGTTTTAAAGAGTCTGGACTCTAGATTCAATGTGTGTTTTTTTCCAGTGCATGTAACACATATTAGCGCCTACAAGACTGCACGAATACTTCACGCATTGCATCAAACACAGTGCGGTTATTGTGGTCAGCGTGAAACGGATAGCGCCTACAAGAATGCATGAATACTTCACGCATTGCGACAAACACAGTGCAGTCAGTGTGAAACGCAAGGCGCCTATAAGACTGCGTGAATACTTCACGCATTGCGCCTTACACGGTGCGGTTAAATTAAGAGGCCTGGTTCTGGATTTAAGCTAGATTCTGATTGAATCAAGAGTACTTTTTCTTGTCGATGTTTTTAAGAGTCTGGACTCCAGATCCAATGTGTTTTTTTTCCAGTGTGAGGGCGTAACATTTTTGCAATGGACCACTGCACATTGCACAAGGTACGAATCTAAGCATTCTGATACATGTTTCTTAACTAAAAATTCACGGAGAACACCATTCGTGCAACAAAAATGACTGAAATCGACTCCTAACCACAAAATTTAATGTTTCTTGAGGCGTGAATTCAAACTTCCCGCTCATGAAAACAAATTTGACTAATTTTATCGAATAAACAGAGTAACGTTAGATACCAAAATCAAATCAAACTTCAAAAA
>NW_017547202.1:2366912-2412405 GCF_001854935.1 Bemisia tabaci | reverse complement strand
CTCATGATTTTGAAATGTTTGCACTCTCTGCATTGATTATTCCCTTTTAAACTGATGCAAAAGAAATATGTACTACTGGAAAATATAATGTGTTTTTTGTAAATATAATAATTGTTCCGTGTCAAAAATGATTTCCAAAGCATTCAAATGTATTCTTTTATGTTTTGGGCTTTTACTGTGCTGCATCGTGGTGTAAGCGCAACTAAACGCTTAAAATTGGACGTATTTGACTCAAGAAGGTCGATGTACAAATAAGTTAAAACCAAGAAATTGCGTGCTTCTTAGTTTTTTTTTCCTCTTTTATTAATTTGTGTATAGTTTCTTTCATCACAACTACGGCTCATTGAGATTCATATCGATGCCATTGCTTGGAAAAGGTTTTACAAATATTTACCACGTTTTAAAAATGTAAATGTTTTTAAAATGAAGTAATCAATTTCATTTAAAAAAAAGAATGTGCATTTAAGGCATATTTTATATCGGAAATTTCAAGGATAGAAATGAAACCAAGTATTTACCAAAGGCAATTTGAAAAGATGAATCAAAAGAAGAAATTAACATTTAATTTAAAATATGAGTTACGATAACAACACCTCATTCTCTCTTAATTTTCTCATTTCGATATTGTCAATATAATTTTACACACGGACTAGAATATGACGCTTGAATTTGATTTTAGTGGACTTTACATTTGTGGACTTAACTTAGTGGACGTTTAAGTAATGGACTTAACAATAGTGTGGGCTTTAGAACTGTGGACGTAAAAATTGTGGACGAAAAGTCTGTGGACGTAAAAAAAGTGGACATAAAGTCCGTGTCAGTACCGCCGAATGTAGCACCCGGAGTAGTCGAAGCTACGGCTCCAGCACCCGGAACTTTCGGCCTCTGAGCCCGGAACGGATGGTATGTCTATATCGCACATAACTTTTTTTTTTGTGCGAAGTTATTGAGGACAAATCGGTACGCTTGATCGATAAATCTTAAAATGATTTTTATCAATCTGTAATCAATCAGTATCGTCTCAAAATGTTAGAAATTTCCTGAAAATTGATGATGAAAATCCCCAGAGATCAGGGAAAACGAGTTGGAAACTTATGTGGTCATTCCGTAAATTTTTTCGTGATCGCGTTGCGACCAAGTCTCGCCGCTTTTTTTATCTCGACGGCTGTGTCATTTTCCACCTGCATGCTTCAGCGCTTTGTTTTTGAAAGGGCGTAAGTGCCACCGGGCAACTCTTCGTCACTGCGACATTAGACGATGAAAGTCCCGCGTTTTTCAAGGATCTCCGGCCAAGCTTTTGTTAGCCCTCTTCTAAAACAAAACCGAAGCTGACAAATTGTTAGCTTTTTGGTTTTTTTTTCTTATACCGTATATGCTCTTCGAAACTGAATCAATGTACCTATTTCCCTTTCCCTTATTTGGACCGCGTTTAGCCGAAAGGAACCAAGCCACATCAGCAATGGACCACTAGACAAGGTACGAATTTCAACAATCTGATACATGTTTTTTAACAAGAATTTCACGTAGAACCCGATTCACACAACGAAAATTACTGAATAACCAACTCCTAACGAAGATATTAACGTTTTTATTTCACATTGGTTACGAGGAATTTGAACTGCCCGCTCACAAGAAACTCAAAGCTCTACGTGAGTCAAATCGCGCATTACAACGGTTTCAGCAAGCTTCTCAACCGAGCAATGTTCATTTCCCGCCATGTTTTTTTCAAACTATAAGCAATTTGCTATAGCTGAGCCAAAGCGTTAAGATTGAGGTTGCCAGATTTTTATATCGCAAAGACTGTCATGATAACGTTTAGCGCGCGATGTGAATCACGTAGAGCATTGAGTTTTCAGGAGCGGATGGTTTGAATTTACGCACTAAGAATCATTAAATAGCTTCGTAAGGAGTTGATTTTTGTAATTTTCGTTGTGCGTATCGTGTTCAACGTGAAATTTTGGTTAAGGATCAAGCATCAGAATGCTGAAATTCGTACCTAGTCTAGTGGTCCATTGCCAAATTTAATCGAGCAATTTACTTTTTTACAAGAGAACGTTGGTGCGGACTCCTTTGAAAATTCCAAAGAATTTGCTTTGGACTATGCAGAAAATTCACTGACATTTGCACCAAAATTCGCACAACCGTTTTTATGTAAAAAATTAACTTGCCCAATTAAATTTGGCAATTGCGGATGTGGCTTGATTCCTTCTGCTTAACGCGCTCCAATTTTCCTCAGTCATGTTTTATTACAATACTTACTGATGAATCCCTTTCTTTTCTTTCAGTGACGTATCATCTGACATGACAATGCCATATCACAGAAGTAGCGTGCATTCAAATGGGTACTCCACAGGTATGTTTCTAAGGACTTTATAAAACTATGTTAATAAGAAACCATGCAAAGCTAAATTAAATTAGCTTCTTGTAAAATTTGTTTCTTTCTTCTTGTGAAATTAGTTAGTCTCGTAAAAAGTTTATCCGCCTTCCTGTCGATTTCAATTCTTCTTTTCCAAGGAAATTAGTCTATTATTACGGGAAATTTTGCAACGTCCAAACGCACATTCGGCGTTTCTCCTGAGCAAGGCAGTATTGTAAATCACAAATCATAAAGAGGAAGCCTTCATTAGCTCTGTAACCCATCTCTTCTTCATTATAAGTTCGTATCAAGTGCAGAATTTTACATAATCACGCAGAAGAATTTGATTAAGTAGGTAAACTGGAGGTATTTGAATGTCTTCCGAGTCTTTTACCTCTCCCTCGCCCTCAAATCATTTTTATCAACTTTTTTTATCCTCCTACAATTTTTCTGTTTTGATCAATTGCATGCTACTCAGGTGTCTTGTATTTTTCTTTCTTTTGTTGTGCTAAGTTACTAATTTTTGTTGCAAATTTTGTGTCACAGATGGACAGCAAAGTGGGGCTGATGAAAGTCCCACTTATATCATGGAACACTTGGCAACTTTCTCCGTATCGAAAGATACAGGGATTGTGTACCCAGCCGATGGAATGCGACGCCTCCTGCAGCTAGAAAAAGCCAATGGAATTTGGTCTCAAAAAATGCAACTACGCCTGGAGCGGTCATGGGTGCTAATCATTGACCATGAAACCGGTGTAAGAGCCTCTTAAATGTATTTTTGACCCTATCCGGGTGAATGGAAGTGTGCTCAGTTCACTTTTGGAGCACAGAATCAATCAGTATCTGCACAAGAGCTTACAATTTATCCAAACTGGATGATATCTGATATTAGAACTTGGAACTTAAGTTGAAAGCAGGCTCCTATTGTCTGTCATGTGTTTCAAATTTTGCGAGCCAATGTTACGACGACTGGGTTGGATTGGGTTCATACTTACAGGGGTGGAAAAAAAATAATCAGAGTGCACAATCGTACGAAAAGATTCTGAAGAAATAGAGCTAGCTAAAGTTGTGTCTTCATGATTTCATCGAGCTTCTCAGTAAATGAAAGGGAATGATTCATAACCCGGTTCTTCTTTTAAAATTACATTGGTTAAATCACACCATCTGACATTGTTTTTTCCTTCCAAAACTCTATAGTATTGTCCTACTGTTTCAGTGTGTCATGGAGAAATTCCCTGTTTCTTTAATTCAAGAGCCAACTGCTTTCATGAGCCATGATCCAATGGAAATGTACAATAATATTCTTGTGTTTATTGTTGGGGAGGAAAGACAACCAGGACTTCACTCCGAAATGCATATTTTTCAGGTATGTTCCATCTACCCTGATATTGATTGTCACAATGCAATGTTTGGTGTTGGCTTCTGCGAGAGGCAAACTGAAACACTTTTAATGGCAACCAAAACGTAAGCAAGTAGGGAAGCAAATCATGTGGCTGGCAGTGCCCACAGTGAAACTCTTATTATCATCCAGTTGTCAAAAAAATATGTTTTTGCCATGCAATAAATTAGTTGGATTGAATTAATGCTTTTAAAATCGGACCAAAACACATTGCAACTGGAGTATTTCCGATGAAGTTATATACGCATTTTATTTGATCAATTCTCATTCAATTTTAATAAATTTATTTGCAAAATTTGTGAAATAGGGCTCTTTCAGTACATCCTCCAGCTTTTCAAGCATTCACATGAACATGCATTCACGTTCTGTAATGTGCCACTCATCACTCATTTCTGAGACCCTCTTCACACCCCCTTCTACTGAAGAAATCATTGCAATTGTTTGGCTTCTTCAAAATTTTTTAGAAATAACAGCTTCTTGAAAGCTGGTCAAGATTATTTTCTAGATAAATTTCCATTGTGAGTGGTGAAAATTTGAGAGGGAAGAAAAGAGACCCTCAAGAAGTTTCCAAAAAGCCAAAGTTGTCTCGTAGATTTTTTATGAACCTCTAAACCTTTTTGGACATAAAGTGATAATGAGTATTCTTATTCCTTAAATCCTCGTAAATCCTTCAATATACCTGCTCTATAAGCAAAATTATGTAAGATTGCCTGTATGCTTCATTTGAAACATTAAAAAGGTATCCTAACTGCTCAGCAAAAGACTCCGTAGACCAATTGGCGCTCTCTTTTCGCCAGTCCATCAGGATAATTTCAAATCCAGTTCTCAGCCCTGATTTTATTTTATCTTAGGTACAAGCATCGAATTTATTAATGGCCTCTATAACTTCTTGTTTGAAGTATGACGGTTTAAAATGATAATGAAAGAAGACCTACAAACGATTTGTGTCAAAATTTGTAACCCAGCAAGCCCAAACTGAAATGAAGGATTGTGGGCCTTTCTTTATCACCAATTGACTGAAGCATTTTGATTTCTAATTTATTTGGTGTTTCGTTTACTCCAAAATTAGTTTCATGTTTGAATTCCTTTGCAGTGCCAAAGTATTTCAGCTCAAGAACTGGTGGAGGACTTAAAATCATTACGAATAGGAAAAGTGCCAAGCGGACGACGTTCAAGACATATACCGCCCCCTCCTCCAACACCACCTCCAGACCCACCCACCAATGGAATCAATGTTAAAGAGCAAGTTTCAGTATTCAACGCAGTCGCTCATCGTAAGTATTTTTACTCTAATTGTAATCAGGAAATCAAATTATTGGGGAATCAAGTGCACAGTTTATTTTCAAAATCCGATATGAATCATTTTACATTGTTTCAAGATCTAGTTAACAAGTGAGAAAAACAGTAGCTGAATGATTTTAATCTTATAAGTATTTTAAATCCTAATGTATTTTGAAAAAATAATTATTTTTTTTTCAAAAAATCTTGTTTGGTCCCAAATCTGTGCCCTAGAGCTATTTTTACTTGAAAGTTACTGACACTGCAAAAATCCATTCTAGGCCTTGAAATCTTCAATAAGTCTTACAACAACACAGAAGATGGATCAAAATTTCTGCACAAAAAGTTTTTACATTCTGGGTGGAGGTGTTAAAAAATTAGTGGCCGCAGAGTAGACTTAGAACACACCCTGTATTCTAAGAGCTGGAATAATTAGCAATTTAATCTTGTGGCAGAGTTTTTGCACAGAGATCTGTGGTACAGGCATGAGGGAGGGAAGAAGGAGGAGTGTGGTGGGAAATGCTTCCATTACCTGTTACCTATGTTACAGTGTGGGAGGTGATGTGGCTTAGCACTTTCACCTAGACAATCTAATGACCTCGATGTAGTGCATCTACAGGTACCAAGGAAATAATTTTCTTTCAGTCTTTGCCTGGAGTCAGGTGAGCTTAGCCTGCTTCAGTTCTGCAAACTGTTGCCAAGTTTTGACTCATGGGTTTTATCGTTGCTAACTGTAGACGATGTAACTAAATTTTTATATCAGAGCAGTTTAGTCTGACCTTGTATTTTATTAATCAGGATACAGCAGGTTTTTTCTTTCTTCTTTTTGCAGTTACGTAGTCCAAAAATTTTATAGCTCTATTTTTCTCCCAATTTTTTTTATTTATTTCTTTATTTCTTTTTTTGTAAAAAAAATGAATTTTAGTAGATAATTCTAACAGATATAAGTATCTATCAACACAAAAGAACACATTGAGGGGGGAGGGAGAGGGGGGGCACTCAGAATACACACACAGCTCTAAATTTTAAACTGCCTAAACCAGGAATCATTTTTGTGCAGTTATTAAGAAGGGGGAAAAAAAGGTGAATACAAAACATGTTCTTTATCAGTTCAAAATTTAATTGAGCACAAAAGTAAGTTTTACCTAGAATTTTTTCTCAAAAAATCCTTCTCACAAGCCCAAGCCTGCATTGTGTCAGAAAAGGGGGGTTGTCAAGTTGAAATTATTACACTCCACTCGCATATCCGAGTCTCAATTATTTATTTTTTTACGTCCAAATCAAGGAGAAAAATTACTCTTGAATTTCAATATGAGTGTCCAGTATTTGAACTTAGTTTTATGTATTAGTATAACCGATTTTTTCTAAAATTCCCATTCTTCTCCCTTCTTCTCTCAGAAATTCAGATTCTTGCTTGTTTCATTAAGTCTCGCAGGAGAGGTATTCCATGCCCTCTTTTATCTTTTTGGATTGATCAAATTTTACAATACCATAAGATCAATTCTTGATTTTAGGAATAAATGCAGTTTGCCGGATGTTAATTTTTCATCAGCTGTAATCAAATGTAACAGTTTCATTACCTTTTATTACTGGGTTTAAATACCTAAATAATTATTTTTTACATGAAACTACTGTCAACCCCCCCTTCCCTTCCAATAGCTGGGACCCTCGTCAGAAACATAAAATATTGAGATGATTATAAAAAGGTGAACTAAAAATGTATGAAAACGAACATTTGATCAAAACTGTCAAGTGCAAAATGTGGCAATGTTGGATGATTGCTGTCAGCACTGACTTGGAATTGCTTGAGTGATCAGGAGCCTGGCTCAGCTCAGTCAGTTGTGACTGGCCCTGCCTGCCTCTTAATAACTCTTGCTCATCTGCCCTCTTCTTTACCCCTTCTTTTTCCCAATCTACTCACACTCTTTCCCTTCTTATTCACTTTCCCACTCCTCTCCCGCACACCCTTTCTCACTTTTATTTTGTCGGTAACTCGAGTCAGATGCACTAGAAGCTTGACGGTCAAAGTTTATTCATTATTTGGTTTCCCAGTGTATCTTTAGGAATTTTGAAATCAGTGTTATTGTGATTCTCACTTAACTTGTTTCATAATGGTCGAAGAGAGTTTTTTATCAACTTTTTTCGTGAACTGTAGAATGTTTTGTTTCTATTTGCTTTTCATGTGATCTCTCAAAAATAGCACCCAATGTGCGTGGTTCTTTGACGGTTTTCCACTGATTTTGATTCGAAGTTCGTAATTTTGTGCACATTTTCACTGCCGGAATACATTATCTTTCTATCGAATGAATAGTTCCAACAGCGGTGGAAAAGACACATGTCTGGATTTAACAAACGAAACAATTTACGCCTACAAGAAAAGATACATTTGTTGAAATTCTTGCCTGAAACTTTAATGTATTACTCCACGAGCTGTGTGAAACTTTTTCAGTTGCTTTACACTGATAAGTGTGTTTCTTGACTTTTTACCATGTGTGTTCAAAGTGATTCATTTTTTAAATGCAAGTAAATATTTTGTCGTTCTCAGATGTTGCAACTAATTTTTAATTTACTAATTGTCTGAAAATAAAGCTAGTAACTCAGCTAAGTTATAAATGGCATGCATAGTCTTCTTTTCTGCACCTCGTGTATGATATCGTTTTAATTTTGTGATACTGGTAGTACTGGTACTATCAAAACTTTTCTTTTGTATCTTAAAAAACATGGTTCCCCATGAATAATATTTCACTCACTGAAATCATAAAAGATGGTTAGCAGAGGAAAATATTTCAATGGATATTACCATTACTTTGGTAAGTTGTCGATCAGTTTGCAAATATTAGTTTCTTTCTTTACTTCGTTAACAGTTTGAATGAGTTGAAATATACTTTGGCTAAACTAATTAAGTAAAAGAGAATTCCTCCCCTGCTTCTATGATAAGATCCTGTAATAATGTACTATGCAATCAATCCTTTTTTTCTCTCTGTCTCTATTTACTACCGGATACAGGCTTTTGCAGTGTGTACATAATGATTTAGAAGTTATAATTTACTTTTTAAAGTTATTTTCTTTATGAAAGAGGGAGAAGAGAGGGGAGATTGGTAAGATCATTTTAGAATTAATTTTGAACAACAAGGTATTAACTCAAGATTTTGTAGAATTGTTGCCAGCAATTTGATTTATGGCGCATGCGTCTAAACCTTTTTGCTCCAAAGTTTCCTATTTACTCTTGCATCATCTATAAGAAAGGGACCTGACTTGTCTTCCCTTACCAAATTAGAATTACTTGAATGGAATGAAGGACTTGAACTTTCCTCAGTGGAGTCCATCCATCGGGTTCACGCTCCAACGGTCTCAGAACCTAGTGGTGCATGGCCTCCTGCAGGTCGAGTGTCAAGAGTCGGTGTAGATGCTGCTCAAGTTTAAAAGCCAGTCAACTAAGAAGGTGAACCAAGGGAGCGTAGACCAATAAGCATTACATTCAATAAGTGGATGCCTCTCAACTGCAGGTGGAAGAAGAGAAGCAATAATTACAAAAACACCAGTCACTGACTTCTTTTTCTCATTGCTTTAATATCACTTTACCTCCAACAAGCAGAACTGGGATTCCTGAATATATTATCATCATCATTTTTTGTTTTTTTGAATATAACTTAGATCAACGCTCCCTCTTTGTCCGTTCAAATTTTTGAACTCACCATCATCTCTTTATCCTCTTTCATCAAGCATTTATACTTTTTAATAAAGGAATCTCATGGATTATTTTTAATTGGAGAAGAATGTGAACCATTTCTGCTATGGCCATGTCAAATTATAGAGAACATTTTCATGGAACCACAAGGTTTTTTTAACTCTTTTTTTTTTCTAATGGTACAGAAAAGTTCATTGCAAAGTTATAGCATACTGCAACTGGCTACGTCTCAAATGCTTGACTGAAAAGGAGGTATCTGTTCAATCCAAGGCCCCAATGAAAGGTAAATTTAAGAGAACGTTGATTATCTCTAGGGAGCGGTCTGTGGAGCCATGAAAGCAGAACAGAGGCTCAAAGAATGTGTTCATGGCAGCAAATTTTTTGACACATGTAACATAAGTTTTCTCGATAAAATGATCCTCTATCATCTTACTGTTTTTGATGAACCTGCATACCTCTCTTTCCTCATAAGCTGAGTTTTCAATTTTTTGTGTTGCAGATAGTGGTGGAACCAGTGGAAGTGGTGAAGGTTATTCTAGGGATGATGAGACAAGCTCAACTTCGAGTGAAAAGTACGAACGAGATGTTACAATTCTAAATCATTGTTTTGACGATATAGAAAAATTCATCGCGAGGTTACAGCATGCTGCAGCTGCTTCTCGAGAGCTTGACCGGAGAAGGAGGTAAGCCAAAGCTTTGTTGAAAGGTAAATCTAAAAGAATGTTCAATGTCTCCAGTGAGTAGTTTACAGGGTCATGGAATGAGAGTGATTTCAAGGAATGTGCTCATTGCTTGTAAAGTTAGTGATGAAGAGTTCATGGAGTGAAACTGCCCGTTCAGCTATGAAAGACCTGCATCGTTAAGTATTGATATTATTTTGAAGATCAGGGAAGGAAGGTTCCTTATCCTGTTGCAAGGGGGCATTTCTAGACCTTCAGCATTGAGAAAGAATTGAATCAGCGAGAATGAAAACGCAACAACTCGGAAAATTGAAAATGTGTAGGAAACAATGAATAGCACAGTAGGTGAAGAAGTGAGTATGAGAAAAAGCTTTTGGTACTTCTGCTTTGAGAATTCCTGATCGCTATTTCTAACTTTCCTTTTGCGTCCGAATATGTCTACTCATAAGCCAAACTAAACTCTAAAAAAATCGAAAAAACATGAATTGGTTTGTTTTCATTATCAAGTAATTGAAGATGGTGGCCAAATAAGTTTTAGCAGTCATCATAATGACGTACACTGCTCTCAACTTTTTCTTTATGACTTCTAAAAGCCCCCTTCACATCTGCTCTTGAAGCTTAGCACTAATTGTTTAACATCTGCTTGAGAGACAACCCGTGCCAACTAAGTTGAACAATAAGTTTCATTCTTAAGTCTCGCTTTTGCATTACCTATTTTCTGGGGTCACCCTATCTTAACTCGCATTGAAACACTCCATGTAACCAGTAAGGACATTTTGTCGACCAGGAGTCTACGTTCTCCAAACTAATTATCACTTCTTTTAACCTTTTTTAGAATTATCTTTCACCATCTCTTTTTCTCAATTTTCAGAAGCCGAAAATCAAAAAAGAAAGATTTAGGGGATGGAATGTTGACGATGAGGGCCAAGCCTCCGCCAGAGATCGAATTTGTGGATATCTTTCAAAAATTCAAATTATCTTTCAATTTGTTGGTAAGTTAGACAAAATTTCTTGTTTTATTTCATAATTCTTTTACCTAGCTCCTGTTAACTTTTGTTCATCATTAATCCTAAGAACTTGTGCAGGGTTACGAACTCATAAAATGTCAGGGAAAACCTAGAAAAATCTAGGAATTTTGTCCAACCCTGAGTAGTCAGGAAACTTTATTGTGGAACTAAGAAATATTATCTGCTAGCCAGAACATTGCATTTTTTCGATTTCAAGAAACGAGGCATTTAAAATTTTTTGTCAAAAAAATGTTTATAAGTGATCATGCCTTATTAAACATTGAAAAGTCCAGGACTTTCATATTCAAAATCATTGTAAAGTCAGGGAAAAGTTATGAAATTTTGAAATCCAATAAAACTGGTCACAGAGTATTAGGACTTGTTATTTACTCATGTCACTCACAATTATGTAAGATTCTGAGTCAATTACCTAAATTTTCAATGGTTCTTTTCTCAGCATTAGTCGACTGGTGTAACTTTCTTTTTATCATCATGCTAAATAAAAAAGAAACTTTCTTCTATTTCTTTATCTTTTGTTTTTAGGCAAAACTGAAAGCGCACATTCACGACCCGAATGCACCAGAGCTAGTTCATTTTCTTTTCACTCCATTAGCCTTGATTGTAGATGCATCACACGATACACATTATGGACCAAATCTACCTGCCAAAGTTGTGTCACCACTGCTCACACGAGAAGCAGTCAATCTTCTAATGAATTGTGTGACCAGTAAAGAAACGGAGCTGTGGCACTCCCTTGGGGATGCATGGCTCATACCAAGGTAAATCCATTCTATACATTTTTTTTATTAAATATCAACTCTTTGGAGCAGAATAAATCATCCCTCTATTGTGTTGTAACGGCTACCGCTCTTTGAAGGACACTTATTGTATCCATTTTTCAATGCCAAAGTTCTCTCTTCTATCAATCAAGTGCTAAAAATTTAAGCAAAGAGAAACATGGCAACACTATCAGCTTTATCACTGGTCCTCTGTAATTTTACCATAGGTTATTTCTTCATACATAGGGAGCGTTCATAAATTACGCAACTAACGTTTTCGGCATATTTGACCCCCCCCCCTTGTAACGCTCCTGTGATGTAGGTCCCTATCCTCAAGTACTTAAAAACATGAGAATGTAACGCTCTCCTCAACCCCCCTCACACTCATTAACAATAACACTCATAAACCCCCATTAACACTCTAATTGTACATTTCGGCTGAGTGGGCATCATTAACATCAATAAAATCTTCATAATTTTACAAAAAGGAAAGCAGAAAATAGCAGCAATTCCCTCACCAAAGCTTTCACCTAAATGAATGCGGAAACCTATTTGTGCTTATGTTATTGCTATCTTTCGCAGAGATCAATACAAAGGTCCAGTGACCCCATATCACCCAGTATTCTTAGACGGCTGGTCTCCCGATTATCCATTATCGGACGAACGAGAGCAGATGGGAGTGTCTTTAGGCTCTGCAGCTGCTTCAGAAGCAAAAAGACAAAGAGCTGAAGAAATCAGAGCTGCGCAACATGAGGTATAGTCGCTTTTAAATTATTGCATGAATTGTTGATCCTTACTTTTGTCATTATGATACGTTTCTACGGATCTGACTTCTAGAATAATTACTGAAAGAAGTCACCAACATAAAATGCCTTGAGAAAGCATGAAGTTCAAAAATTCCAGCTCTCTTTGTTTTTCCCATTCAATTCAATCTCGATAGAGTAGTAACAATGTTTAAGAGTCCTTCATTAAGTCCATAGTTGGTTGTCAAACTTCCCTGTTGTTTAATATATCGACATCTTGATCAAATTTTTGATTTCCTGAGAAGGGATTTTTCACCAAAACATAATACCACAGCGATAAAGCACAAAAACATAGCCCGAATATACGAATAAAGAAGGAGAGAATTAAAATATGGGTTAACAAGACTAAAACATAAATACACTAAAAAGCAGGACGTTTCGAGTGGTTACGTGATAACGGCTGGGGTCGGGTCGCCACTCAATTTTTTTCCTATTTTTTATGTGTTTTTGCAGTTGAAAATGAGCTGGTAACAGCTCGAAACGTCCTGCCTTTTAGCGTTTTGAATGTTTTAGCCTTGTTTACCCATATTTTAATTCTCTCCTTCTTTATTCATAATACCACAACTAGTATAATATACCCAATAAATTTCTTAAATAATTTCTGTTTGTGCTTTCAAGATACATTTGCATAAACATTTAAACCACTTTGCCAATAAATTACCGCATTTCTCCCTTTTGTAAGGAAAAGCTCAATTTACTCAGAGGAAATCATGGTCTCTGATGAAAAGTTGGCAGCATTGGGGTTACCCATGACTTCGAAGCGAAAAACTAACACTGAATCAAAGTGCACAAGTGTCATTGCAGGCTCAGATGGCCAGCTATGCATGCGCTTTTCAGTTCACTGCCAGCGTTTCTTGCCTCAAATGGACTTCATTTTGCAATTTGGACCTATAAATTCTGACTCATCTGAAAAAACACTAATGTGTATAGCGAAACTAATGGCACATACGTTGTTTTTAAACCGGGCCGGAATTTATAGGTCCAAATTGCAAAATGCAGTCCAAATAATGACTCATCCCAAAGCTGCCAACTTCCTTTACAAATCAATGATTTTTCTGGGAAAATTGAGTGTCTCACACTTTTTTCCCAAAAAAATCTTCAAATTTGAATTTTTTTCTTGCAGGCTGAATTAAGAGAAAGTCACTATCATCCAGACAATTTACACTACAGCAGCGATTACCCTGAATTTGATCACCCAGAATCTACACCCAATCCTGGACCTTCCAATAGTAGATATTCCTTTGAAAATCTGCGCTATTCCAGAGATGACCGGTATGAACCTCTATCTATTGTATCACCTCTACATATGTTTTCCCTTATTTTTCCGAAATTATATCTGGTTAAAGAGAATGGCATCTCAAGAAGAGAGCGTATCCGCAATGTAAAAGTATGCGAGATCATGGGTGTAGAGAAGGACATCGTGCACGATATCAGGTCCAAGCAGTTGGTCTGGTATTGACATGTGTAAAGGATGGCAGACGACCGGTTGCCCAAGCAGGTCTTCGATTGGGTTCCTCCCGGAAGGCGACGGCGTGGACGTCCTGTGAAAGGTTGGCGACAAGGGGTGGAGGAGGAGATCAGAAGGTGCCAATTGCCTGATGATCTCTGGGAGGATAGGGGGCAATGGCGATTGGGCGTCGCAGAGCGCAAGGCGGCGCTATAAAAGCGACTGTATGTATGTATGTAAAGAGAATTTTTGGCGGTACATCAACGTGTTTAGAGTCACGAGGTTCCTTGGATTATATTCCACTGGACAAAGGTAGTAATCGATGACCCTAGTAAAAATCAAAATTTTTAGAGGTTCAAAAGTGATCATCTCTGCCACATTTTAATTAACGTGAAACTCTCTTGTCTCATTCACATCTCATTAATGTATTCTAAAAATAAAAATAAGGAGCCTCGCTTTCTGACTGGGGTGTCTCCTGTTGGGTTTAAACTGGTAAATGTCAAGAAATTCAATGACATCAGGAAAATATGAGGAAAATAGATCATTGATCAGGAACTTCAATGTGCGTTAAGCATTTTTCAACCACATGCCGTTTAGCATATGCAAAAGTGAAAGATACAATTCATGAAATATCTTAGTCTGTAAAATCAAATGAGTGTCAAATTAATCACTCAAAAATTCAAGAAACATTATTTAAAGTATCAGGAAAATATCAGAAGAATCCAAAATGAAATTTAAGGAGACATCCTGCTGATGGACCTCTGTATTTGACGGCAGGCAGAGCTTCTCATCCGTTGTTTCTGCAACATCCTGTAGTGCATGAAATTCGTCCAGTAATGTTCAATCTTGTTTGATTCCAGGGATCGTTCACACAGTCCTGGTGGAGGATCAGAGAGTGAATTGCCGAGCTCAGTAGCTCACCGTGAAAGAGATATTTCAGCGAGAAGTGACATATCTGCAGACTCAATTGAGCGAAATGGTGGCAATGGCGAGAGATTCGAGAGGACCCAAGCTCGTTGGCTGGAAGATTTAAAATCTCAAGGCTCCAAAATTGTTCAAGTTACGTACCCGCGAACAGCGAACAATGACAAGGAATTAACAGTTATTAGAGGAGAGTTCTTAGAGGTGAGTTAACTCTTGTAGTCTGTATTCTGTCAGAAGTTCTAATGAAGAAAATGTGCATCCTGATCCAGTACTGAAAATGTTTTACACTGTGACAGGTCAAATCTGAAACTTACCTACCCAAATTCAAATCTAAATTTTTGTTTGTAAATGCTGGTGAATGTTGCTTTATTGACACTTTAATGAACAGAAAGTTTCGTTTGTGCCAAAATTCAAAATGACATTAGCAAGCTTGAAGTACATCAGCACTCGCTTGAAAGAATTGGTCTACCTTTCCCCCCCCCCTTTGAAAAATCAGAATTTTTCATGGAAAATCAGAAATTGAAAATTCAGAGAGTTTTCAGTGACTTCCATAGAAGAAGTGTAGGATTATCTTTGAAATTAGCACATTGCTCATGAGGGGGAAGATGACCTAATATCCGATATTTGTCACATGAAATTACTCACAATGAATGTATTAAGTACTTCTGTTTTATCACGGAAGTCAAAAGCGCCATTGAATTATTCTATCTAAAAAAAAAAATGAAGTAAACAGAGGAAGACTTCAAGAAGCCAGGATAACAAGATATTTACTCGTAAGAATCAGATTCAAGGGAATAACAGGCAAATTTATGGACAAACGGTTAAATACACCTATTCCGGACCCTCGTTTTCACAAAATTGTTATTTTTTTGTCTGTAGGGAATTCTCCCTGAGCCACATAATCTGTCATAATGAATAGTTCAATTTATTTCTTGCAAAACAGGTGTGCGTAGTTTTAGTATGAGAATTTCTGATGTATTTAAAATGGAAATTATCAGAAAATAAGATCTAAATACAATCTCAGTCCTGTAAGTAGAATTAACAGCAAGAAAATATTTTCTTGGAAGTTTCACATCTTTTTCTTTTACAAATTAATCATTTTTTTTTTGTAAATTATCGTAGGTTTTGGACGATAGTCGTAAATGGTGGAAAGCACGCAACAGCCAGGGACAAATTGCTCACGTACCTCATACCATCGTGACACCATATACTCCGTCCATGAGTGCCAATGATGTTGATGTTTTTAGTAATCCTCTGTACACTAGGGGCTACGACAGACATTATTCTCCTCAGGTAAGAAAAATTCCTAATTATATGTCCCAATTTCTCTGAACGTAGGCGGGTAGAAAATTGGGAATTACAACATCCTGGATTGCTGATCAGTGATCACACTTAAGAAGATAGAAGAGATCAAACTGTGGTGGAACAGGAAGAAAAACTAATAACATCGACTTGCTAATCTTATCCTGTAGAATGCGTCAAAAAGCGAATTTTATTTATAGTTCCCAACCTCCCTGGGAAGTTCTGTCCTGGTTTGTCTCATCAATCACCAACACCGTTGTTACCAAATTCGACCAATTAGATCTGTTAGTTTTCGATAGGTTGAACCTTTTTTAGAACCACCTCGCATGGTGGTACCAAAATCATGCACCAACACTGCAATTCGTTAGTCACCGAATCGGAAGTTTCGAACACAAATATAATGGCAGCTCGGAGGTTTGAACACAAAAATAGTATCGAACCTCTAAATAAAATTCGCTTTAAGTCACTAACCCATAATAGTCTTGCCCAAATTGTCAGGCGATATTGGTCCTCGGCCATTAATAATCTTATGAAAGGATAGTGAAACTTGATGGTTTTCCAGGTTTTTTTCTCTTTCATTTTATTTTAAATTGTCTGAAAATTTTGAAATTACCATTGTGCTTATCTGAAATGAGAGTAGATCTTGAAAATTTATCGTGGATTTAAGCTTTGAAAGAAAAATTAGGAAGTTATTCCTTTACATCCTATCATGTCACTTGAATTAAATTGTCAACTTTTCCAACATGCTCTTAAATCTGTTAATTTTTTTAATTGATGTATTTCTCCTTGCGTACAGGATACTCCAAGAGGAGAAAGAGAGAGCATGGGAGGCGGCTCAGAACTCTCGAGAGGCACTCGTTCCCCGCCAATTCCACCCCCTGCTCCAGCGCCGGCTGAATGGGTGCGCAAAGAAAGACTCGGCAAGAAAGGTGAATTCAGATACTTCTAAAATCCATTGTTATAATATGCTGGCATAACTAATTATGTGTAATCACAAATTTCTTCTAAATAATCGAATTTCGTTTCTTGTCTTGTTGCATTATCTAGTTTGTTTCAAATTAAATATGTATTTTATAGATTGTTATGTACTTAAAGAGACTATTTTAAAATATTTTATTCTATTTTGTGTCTTTGTATTGTAATTAATATATTTTTACATCTTCTGCAATACTTTTTTATAAATTACCTCCAGATTAAGAATGAACATTAAATGATATTTGTTGTCTACTTTTACTTTGTTTTTTAACAGAAAAATGTTGCATCGCAAAAAAATTTTCAACTATTGTGAAAAATTGTCTCCAATTTTATTTTTATATATAAGAAACTTATCTATTCTAGACATGCATTTTTAACATGCGGGTTCTTGTTATGATTTTTCTATCCGTAGCTGTGTCACTGTGTGCCCATCAATATTTATTACTAATAAAATTTTTGACCATACTTAGCTAGTAAAAAAAGAAGCATTGGAGCCATTGATACCTATGCTGTAATGCTAATCCATGTGTGCATTTCAATAAATTTTCTTAATTTTCATATGTAATGTACGTTAAGATAGACGAATAGACAAAACGCACAAGTGTGTCATCCTTGTAACACCGGCTGTACACTTTGTACATGTAAATCTGTTCCCTCAAACATAGCTGATCATCAAAGTCCTCAAGGAGATAATGAACCTCACTTTAATTTACTTAACCAGCTCCTCGATTGTTGAATCGTTATCGAATGACCTTGATCGATATATAGCATTGTTAAGATAGGGGTTTATCGATCAGAAGCATTCGATAACGATTCAACAATCGACCCGCAGGGTTTATAATGAAGTCTTTGAGGCAAAAAAGCAATTAGATAAGTTAGAATTTTACAATCGTGTTTAATAATTACCTACCATTAAATGCAGAATGTATTCAGAAGGTCTGATTTATGGAAGCCTCGAAAATTTCACCTTACACACCTCCATCTAAACAATGCGTTTGAGCAACTAAAAAGCTCTGAGCAAGTGGATCTATTTTAGGGGTGGCACTACTTTGCTCTACCTTCGCTCCCCTTTAAATAAGAAGACATCATCTTCTTAGAAATACACCAGAGCTGTACTATGAAAAAAGTAAAAGCAAAATTAAAGAACCTCGGTAAGCTCTACAATAAAGTTCAAGCTTAGATAGAGGAAAGTGAAAGATAGGTAAACCTCTCTAAAGAAATCTATATGTAATGAGGTTGTAGCTTTATTGTCTGAAAATGTTCGTTTTTTGTCGTGACTTTCTGTCCGTTAAACCTAAAAAAACTAAAAAAAAAAAACCCTGTAAAATCCTTTAGACTTGTACAAAACTCCATCAGTTCATTAGATCATCATGTTAGAATTAGATAAAATTGAACTGTCTGTTACCGTCCAAAAGTGTATTAAAATTTTCTAAATATAAATTCTCTCTCACTCAAATCCTTAGAATTTGTTTTTACTTCCTTTCCCTCTTCTATTGTTCTGCTACTGAGCAGTGGTGTTCATCAAGCAACCAGTCTGAATATTAGCATAATTGATTGATGGAATTCAAGGTGGAAGAAATAATCTTCTTTACTATAAGCTCCGAGGCCTCCTAATTTTGCATAACTGGTAACGCTCAGTTCCAGCATTCTACCGGGCCGATTTTCATGATTTTTGCGGCTATCGACGGGCAATTCTCTCTAGATTAGCCCGTTTTATTCAGTTTTTCAAAATATGACCCAGGTTTTTTTACATTACAAGGTAAAGTTGCGAATTATCCCATTTAAACAATGTAAATTTATATTTTTTGTCATAGTTCGTTTGAGCGTTCTACCGGGCCGATTTCCATGATTTTTGCATAAATTGACAGGTAATTGGCCCTAGATGAGCCCGCTCTAATCAGATTTTGGAAATAGGACCCAGGTTTTTTTAAAATCACGTTATAAAAGTGAGAGAATTTACAGAATGCTCCGGGACTGCTACCGCTATGCGCGGGAGGATGCGCAGTGGTCGAGGAGGTTGCGCAGTAGCTGTTTGGCCTACGCATCAGCTCTATACTTATCTACACAAGATTTGCGCTGATTACTCCATACCGAGCAGTGGCCGAGTCGTCTAAGACGTCGGTAGCGTCCACCTGACTAAAGGTGTGGGTTCGATCCCCGACTTCTAAGATACTAAGTTGTTACCTGATTATCATTTTTCGTTGTTTTACTGCAATATTTCATCAAGCAGTCATTCCAAAACGCGTCCTCTTGACTTCAAAAAAAAATTTTTCTCTTTATTCATCAAAACCAAAAATTATTTCATTCTAAAAGTAAAGTATACCTCATATCGTAATTTTAACACTGATAGGAAGGTAAAAATAGCGGCCCCCTAGTGAATTATAATGGGCACAGCCCCCTAGTGAATTATAATGATTAAGTATTTAAATTAAATAATTAAGTAAAGAGATTCCGTCACGAATTGCTATGTTATAAACCATAGCTTAGTCACTAGAGTACGAAGAAATATCATGTAAAGAATAATGGGGTAGGAAGGAATCAGAAATTCATGATCTTTAAGTTTTCCATAGGTAGTTTATTTTTCATGAAAGAGAACAAACTTAAAAAAGTAGAAAAATGTCATTAAAAAATAGGCTAACATTTCAAAAATAAGGAAGATTTCTTCTTGGTAGCAGTCTTTGTTTCTTATAAAGAGGAGTTCAACAAATGGAGATGCCAACATGCAGCAAGTCCATACTGAGATAAAAGTTCAAATTTTAGGGGCGCTCAAAAGTCCTTAGAGCTTCACAAGGTCTGTTTTATGTCAATAATACATACTTTCAGGAGTATTTCCACATTGAATAATTTATTGATAAGAAAAAATTTCTAATGCAACTTTCAGGTCTTAAATTTTTGCTATTTTCCAAGTATATCATTTGAGAATGATAATGATAAATTTCATTCAAAGGTATGTGAAGTCTATTCTTGGGCCAAATTTTGATGGGTCCTTCCACTGGTACTTACATATACTTAGGACGAGTTAATGACTCCATTAGAGTCCATCCTAGTGCTTCTGATTGGCCAGTGATGCAATTTGGACTCGTTGACAGGTTTTACTTTTCTGTCTTAAAGTGCCGACAAAATACAGCCCTTGGTTCAAATTTTTTTGAAAATAAAATTTGATTAATTTGATCCGGTTTCAAAGCACGAACACAGGCATCGGTAAAACCTAAGAAAGGTTAATAAGAAAAAAAATTTGTCTTCTAAAAATTTAAAGTAGCTAAGTGATGAAATATAGTGACCTTGATTTGATATTCTTTTTATGATGAACCGAAAGCTTGCTTTGTACCGACTAGACAATGAATCGATGTTTAGCAGGAAGAATTAAGTAATGAAATCGGTCAACAATAAAAAACTTAGAAATTAGTTCAGTCAATGTCTGTTACTGCTAAATTACATATGCTATCACAAGGACAATTCAACATTGTTGTAAAAATAGATAAATAGATGGTGGAGTTTGTAATGATTCTGAATATAAAGTTTTGAAGAACAATCATTTTAGGAACAGTCAGATCATTCTTGATCGCACTTCCATACTTTCCTCTCCTGGAAACCAAGTGCACATTGACACAGAACTCTTGTTCATTTTACAAATTTTAACAGAAAAAGATGAGCAATACATTTGATCCATACTAAATTTAAAACTAATTTTAGAAATATTACTTTCATTCGATGGTTCGTTAAAAAAACTTGTGTCCAAAATAATCACAGTTCAGAGATGCTTTTCTCTCCAGGCATAGAGTAAAAATTACATTGAATTTAGAGATCCCTTTAGATATTATTAGAATATTAAAGAACATTCTATTAGTTGACTTTTGGGCCGAAAGAAAAACACAAAGGGCTCTGTGAGACTCACAGGTAATAAATCAAATTTTTCATTCTTACTTTATGATTAGTTACGTAAATCATCCCTGCATTTCTATGAAAAATTGGAAGTGAAACTTTCATTTACAAATTGTAAGAAGCCTGAGAAATAAAAATTGTACCACATTAAATGTGTTTCTAGGCAATCAAAGGAGGAATTGAAGGTTCATAGGTGCATAAAATCAAGAAATTCTTAGTTACCAGGTCCCTCATTGGCTTGACTAGAGTTGTTCCGAACACATATTCTGTTCGCAGGGAAATTCGCCGACTGGCAATGAACTCACACTTGTAATTACAATGAACTCACGTGCAAAAGATTTGATCCACCTAGCTCTGCTCTTTGCAGATACTTAGGAGTTATATTCGATATTTATTATTAATAAATGGTATTACGGTCTTACAAAAAAAAAAAAATTGCAATTTCAAAGAGTCCAGCAGAATATTTCCATGATAGGTCAGAATGTCACTGAAAATACCCTATTTGATACTTCTTACAGTCGAGGAGTTTTTACAGGGTTCGATTGGATCCCTTAATAAAGCTGTACTGGCAGTTTCCTATGTAAATATCATTCAAAGAAATTGGTAATTAATAGAGTATGTGGTTAAATTCATGAAAATAGTAGAAGCATTTGATTTGCTTTAAAATTAGTGACAAAATTAAGAAACTTACAGAATACATAGATGTATATTTAGTGATTCAATTCAGCAAGGCAAGATCTGCACCGATAAATTAAATGATTTAAAGCTGATCATAGCCTTCAAAGACCTTGATTTGTCATTCATAAAAAATCAGTACGCAGATACTCACTTTCAAATTCCCAGAGAAATCATGGAAACTTAAGTCAATGGGATAGTCTCCAATGGCATGATTTTTTAGGACCTTGCCAGAACTCCATTTGAAGGACAAAATAGAGAATTTTCCTTCGAAACACGACCTACGTCCTTTTAAAGCAAGGTTTCCTTATGAGCACATTCTGATACATGAAAAAACTTACTTTGACAAAAAAAAAAAACATATGATCGTTACAAAAAAATTATAGCACCCTGTGTACATTCATAATAAGGCAGAGCTTCAGAATCTTTCATAGAATAAGTCTCTCGGTGTTGTTGCTGTAAACTAAATTATTAGAGATTGATTTAACTAAGAAGCATTAATAAAGAAACATTGTTAATTCTCTGTTGATCAATCAACTTTTTCTGATTAAGTACAAAATAAAACATTTCGCAGAAATCTCTTTCAGAAACGAAAAGACTTAAATCATCCCCACCAAAATTTTTTAGCTGATTCTTAACTTGAATGATAAAGACAAGACAAGATGTAATATATTTCCCTTTGTGGGAAACAGTACCGTTTGAAGTCCATGCTGAAGTTCTTGCATAGGAGTGAAAAAACTTAATATTTCTTGTTATTCTACATACAAGGCGGAATGCCAGTAAATGCTCAGATCACTACCGCAGCAACAACTTACAGAGTCTCACTTCAAAAGATACTCAATTGTTTGTTACTCAGGACAGAGTGCATTTTTGTTGCTAACTAGAGTTCCTTAAAAATTTACTAGGTATTTCAAGATTTTCAAAGTACTAAATAAAATTCTTAAAATTTGACACATAAGCAAACTATGTGCCA
The DNA here is from genome assembly GCF_001854935.1 of Bemisia tabaci. Lineage (NCBI taxonomy): Eukaryota > Metazoa > Arthropoda > Insecta > Hemiptera > Aleyrodidae > Bemisia > Bemisia tabaci. The sequence goes on along the minus strand of NW_017547202.1, from coordinate 2,390,237 downwards.
AGAAATGAATCTGCAATGGCGAGACATTTCTTTCATCATTCAACATGCAACAGGAACTGTTACCTAAAGCTATGATGACGAACATCTTCTAATGCCCTTACAAATGAAGCCACTGTACACTTCTAAAACATTAATCAACTCGTAACAGAAAATAAGGACTTAATCCAAGGAAATTCTGAACAGAGCTCTCAAGATGATCCGTCGAGTTTATCGGTTTGTTAAAATAGGTTCATAACTGGCCAGTAGAGCCAAAGATGAGCTTCTGAAAATTTGAGCTCTTTTGTGGTCCCCGAGGGAGGAGAAAATCTTGTACAATGTTAAATGCGACAGAATAGAATGAGGTGAGATTTGGATGGCCAGTGATGCCAAGAGCAGCGCTTCATTGGGCTGACCAATCGTAAGTAGAATGTATGAGACGATCATGAATGGACTATGTCGGTATTCTTTGGGAGATGCACTTACCGCCTGTTGCAAGCAAACAACTGTCTTCCCTGCATCACCTGAGTATCTCCAAAACAAGGCTGAAATCGTTGCAGTGCTCCAAATATCTGAATCCTTTAAGATTGTTTCTAGATAGTCTTTGATTCTGTCGGCACTTACATCATCACTGTTTGCAGCTATTTTCAAGACCTGAAGACAAAAGGCAGAACAAATAGCAAAATTACGACAGGTTACCACTGACTACTTTACAGAAAAATAAGAAAAGGGAAGGCTGAGGGAAAAAAGGCGGGTAAAGAAGGAAATTGACATTTCCCGATGGTTACATTTTGATGAGGAGTAGCACTGGAAAGCTATATACCTAAATAAGGCAGGTCGAATAAAAGGGGGGCATCCATAAGGGCAGTTCTTGGGCCCATCCCCCTTCCCCATCCATCCTTATTACTGGCCTAAACATGGATCTGAAGGCTAGTTTCTGCAGAAAATGCGGAGTTTTTGACTGCATACCCACAAAATCAACAATTTTCGTCAAAATCGGCCATCAGACCCATTTGTAGGTCAGTATTAGACTAAAGAAGAAACCGGGAAGGACCAAGTCATGGTGCATTTCGTAAAATATAGACCTTTAATGAGGAAAAAATTATAAATTTGAGAGAAGCCAGATAGGGTGGGCTAAAAACGGCCCTTAGCGACACTCCTCCTTAGCTCATAACTGCTTAAAATGTTTCTATCTAGTCAAAATTCTAATTACAAAATTCTCGTCTTAAAATTCTTGATGACAGTAGGATATCAATGGCTACGGAGCAATACCTCTTATCAGCAAATTGACAATTTTACAGGACGAAAGAAGAGCTTCGCCGTTTCTGCAATTCTGAGGTTAAAGGACCCCGCACTCCTCTTATGGGAAGCTGCACCATGAAGGAACGTTAATTATTTATCTCATTCGATTCTCCCCAAGATGCTGATCAAAAATTATAATTGCGCCAACTTTCTACGATGCACCGTTCTCGCAAAAAACCGCTGAAAAGATTCAATTATTCGGTGATAAAAAGCCAGAAAGATTCCTCATTCCAGTACTCGATTGACAAGCGGCTGTGTGTCAGTGAACATTAAACAGACGCGTCGAGAGCGGGAGGAGGGGGATAGCCCTAGGGTCGGCAGGTACAGATAAGAAGACGGACACGCGCTACGTTTTTTCCTTATTTACATCGGGCCTGTTCTCAAATGCTTTGTTCTTTTTTATTCATTGTCGCCGTATAATTGAATCTCCTCGGAGGTTTTTTGCGAAAACGGTGCATCGTAGAAAGTTGGCGCAATTATAACTTTTGATCAGCATCTTTTGGAGAATCGAATGAGATAAATAATTAACTTTCCTTCATGGTGCAGCTTCCCATAAGAGGAATGCGGGGTCCTTTGCGATTTTTTACATATTACGGTGTTCCCTGCAGAATTGGAAAAAACTAAAAACATCAACTTGTGTATTTTATACTGTAAAATGCGGCAAAATCGCTAAATTATTTTTGCCAAAATTGTTAGTTAGGCAGTATTGTTCCTTAGCCATCGATGTTTAAATGTTGAATAATTACCTTCAAAAGTTTCGGTTCTGGGGTCATTGGCTTCCCCTCAGTATATGTGTCAACAGTGAGATCTGGAATGATACTCTCTCCAAGTTGGCATTCAAGGCTTCCACTTTCTGTCGAAGAATCGACGGTGGGTGGAATATTCAGGAGTGATAAAAGACTAGCACTCATATCAGCCTGTGAAATGTTTTCTAAGAACTCATCCTCATCGTTAATTTCCTCTTTGAATAAAACAGATAACTGGTCATCATCATGCAGAGCTGAAAATTTCAGTTCTTGAGCAACTGGATCTGTCTCTTTGCTGCTGAGACAGAAATGTTTCGAACATTTCGAAGCGAGGTTGATTTCAGCAAAGTTTGGTTCACTCAGTCCAGTTTTGGAGGACCTCAATACCTCGGAGATAAATTCAAACTCTTGTCGTAGGATTTCACTTGCTTCTACTGAATCGATAACCAGTCCGAAAAACTTCTCTTTATTGAGAGTAACAACATTACTAAAATCGTCATGGAATGCAATGGTCACTTCAGAGTGTTGTAAGGCTTGTTTATTAGCTGCCAGTTTCTTAAGATTACTTTTAATGCTTTTAATAAGGTCGGATATTTTCTCTTTCAGTTGGAATGCTTCGTCTACATTTCCTACAAACGTTCCTACGTTTTCAAATCCAACCTTATTCCGAGTGAACTGACGCAGCTCTACGTCCTCTTTAAAACCAGAGAAACTATTTTCGTCTCTTTCACGTTGATCTGCGACTTGACTGAATCCGTTATGATCTCTTCTAGGATGCTCTTCTATTAATAATTTTCCGGTTTCGAAGTATGGAAGGGGCTGAACTTGGACTACTGGTCGTACAATTTTCGGTGCATCCGAATTTTGCTCTCTACCGCTAACATCATTAACGTCAATCAACAACTCAAGTTTGCCATCATCATCTTCATTTTCCATGCTAGATTTGAGACTATCGTTGAAATCTGAATCTGTTAGCAGGGCTTTCTCGGAGGGACTAGAATTTCCTGAGGAAGGCTCTTCGATATTCTCTGAGACGTCAGTTTTTGTGTCTTTAAAACCAGTGGCACTTTTACACTGTTCGCTTGCTGAAGTTTTAATGCTTTTGACGGGTAATTGCAGTTCATCTATATTCTTGAATTGAGGAGACGAGGCTTTCACGTTGAGCTGTGGGGGCTCGATAGCAAAATGCAGCAGCTTTTCATTGATTTTCAGGATCTGTGTGGGTAAAATAAAGAGGAATTAACACTCTAAGAATTGATATGACAAAGTAGAGTGGATAAATAGGAGTAATAAAGAATGAAATCTGGAATCTTGATATTTATTTCTACAGTTTTACTGTTAATGTCCGGATGGCCACTTTGATGAAGAGAGCACGCCGATTTACAGTTGCAAAAAAATACCAATACTAGCTAAATTTCAATGTTACTTGATATAATGCTCTTTGAGATCTCCTGAGCAAGATGAGTTTTAAAATCGAATTTTCTTTGTGCCAATATTGAGAAAGACGCAGTTGAAACAGGAATTTTTGGCCCTCTTAAACACCTTTTCTAGTTGAGATGGGCAGTTGTTACTATGTGTATGCAAACACAGTGCCGCACCCTGAAATCATTTGGAAGAATTTTATTCTTTTTTATCAGTCTCATCTTCATAGCCAGCCAGGAAACAAAAGCTCTCCTAGATCACCGATAGACGTTGCAACATTTGTATTAGATGCTGCTTTAAAAATTCTGAAAGAGTGAATTTCTAGCCCTGCTTTTGTCAAGATAGATAGGCACATAAAAAGGTTGATTTTAAAAGCTTATCTTGCATGTAAGGCACATCACATTATATAATATCAAAATTTAGCCAGTGTTGGTATCCTTTCAGAAAAATTGTTTCCCTTAAATGGGAAAATTTTAGGAAGCTAAATGCTTAAGATTATTAAGGAGTCAGATAAAAGGTTGAAAGTAATTTTGCCGATAGCAATTAGTAATGTTGATGAAAAGTGATAGATTTGCTTTCCCTCAGCCAAAATTTATAGAAGTATGGTTCAATAACTGTCTAAGACATTCTATGTACACTAAAAAAAACTAGCATAACCTATTCCTATAAATTAAAATTTAGGCTTAGATACCTTAATTTAATTCATCTCAAAAAATTCAGTAGTTATAAAAGTACTTAATTCAGACGGCAGTACATATTGGAAAGAGAAACTTTAAAACTAACGTACCTGTGAGAGGGCATTATTTGCTAAAACTTGTAGCCTGATTTTAGTTTCTAACTGTTTTTCATGCATGGATGACAGTTTGTTTGGTATGAAATCACACTTCAGAATCAATTCACCGTCTCTTTTATTGTAGCCGCATGTTTTACCTGGAGCATAAGAAAAATAATTAGGAAAATACTTCTCGACCTGGCTGTTAGCATATAAATAATATATAACTCTGCGCTCAGAGGAGGAAAGTATAGTAAGGCAGAACCTCTATTATTAGACTTAATATAGCTGAGGGTCAGGCCAGATGGCTAAAAATCAGAATGATATAATTGTCGCAATTTTTGCTCCTTAACATTCTGGATTAAGTTTAAATGCATTCCATCCAAATGTCATCTGAATAGCGCTCGGTCTATTGATGATGCTTCTTGCACCATTCCAGCCTGTTTTTAGAATTTATTTACACACCCCTGAGATGAAGCAATATATGAATGAGCCAGATAATAGAGGTTCAATTGCATGAATTCAACATGATAGGACTGATTCAATGTTGAAATGAAACAGCAAAAAATTATATTATATTGCTGAACAACAGACAAAGGCCATTTTCTGACGACTGAACGGAGGTCAAAAATAGGTCCAATAAAACATAAAACTTTTTACTTATGAAGTAGCCATTTCCTGACTTCAATATTTGAATAGCTCCTGTCTCATCAGATCTTCAAATGCAGGGTAGGCATTCTTGATGCCAGAAGATGCGACACAACACTGTACTCATGCAATAGCAGCAATAACTTAAGTCGTTTTCTAGATAATTGGACATATTTATGCTAAAAGGAACTATGTGCACTTGCAATATAGTTCCTTACAGCATAAATAAGTCCAATTTGGAGTGGTCTCAGCTAAATTGGAAATGTTTTGTTTTGTTTTTGTTTTGCAACTTTTTGTACATAGACACAGGCAGTTATCGTACACGTCACATTAACATAAATTTGATACTGAAATCTTATGTTAACAATATTACATCTATATCACTATGCATTAATTTGTTACATTGTGATCGAAGAAATCGTCTACAGAGTAGNTGTTGCACAATATTCGGCTCATTTAATTTTTGGAGCATTTGAATGGCAATTTTTGCGTCGTCACCATCACTTTGCAGGCGTTGAAAATATAAATTATGTATCGCGGACACTATGCATTAGTCGTCAAACAAATTGCCGGATCCAGGTATATTGCTTCTCATTTTATAGAGCGTTTTCAATATAATTTTAATAATACTTGTACAACATAATAGCGTATATTGTGTGCATTTATCTGTTTAAATGATCATTAAAGGTAGTCTTCCTCGGTTTGCGTCGCGTGGCATGACGGGAGGGGGGTGGGAGTGAACTATCGTACTCCGGAGCGCTGCCCCGCGGAAGCGGACCGCGCCGCGCCAACTTTGAAGAAGCATAACTCGGAGACAAATCGTTTCCCCAAGATGATCTTGGGCTCATTTTAACCGTCAGAGAGAGGGCTATAAGTTGAACAGTTTTTTGTTCATCTGCATGCGATCGTCGCTGCTCTAAACTACAGTAATCTGATTTTTGGACTCATGGAAAATTTTTGACAGGCCATAAATTGGTCAAAAATTGACCTAACTATTAAACATAATATACCAAAAGAAAGCTCTTTTAACGACCTTTCATTTACAAAAAAGTTCAAATCGATATCTCAAACCGTTCAAAAGTTATAGCCAAAAAACCGTTTTTCATATAACCCCCCGCCCCCCCTCCTCAGGGGGGAATTTGAAAAAAATTCAACCATTTTTGGGTGTCCCTGACCATGCTCTTTGATGCCTGAAAAGATGAGGAGATTTCATTCTGGGCCCAGTTTCAATGGTAGATGGAACAACCTCTTTCAGCTAAAAATTATATTATATTGCTGAACAACAGACAAAGGCCATTTTCTGACGACTGAACGGAGGTCAAAAATAGGTCCAATAAAACATAAAACTTTTTACTTATGAAGTAGCCATTTCCTGACTTCAATATTTGAATAGCTCCTGTCTCATCAGATCTTCAAATGCAGGGTAGGCATTCTTGATGCCAGAAGATGCGACACAACACTGTACTCATGCAATAGCAGCAATAACTTAAGTCGTTTTCTAGATAATTGGACATATTTATGCTAAAAGGAACTATGTGCACTTGCAATATAGTTCCTTACAGCATAAATAAGTCCAATTTGGAGTGGTCTCAGCTAAATTGGAAATGTTTTGTTTTGTTTTTGTTTTGCAACTTTTTGTACATAGACACAGGCAGTTATCGTACACGTCACATTAACATAAATTTGATACTGAAATCTTATGTTAACAATATTACATCTATATCACTATGCATTAATTTGTTACATTGTGATCGAAGAAATCGTCTACAGAGTAGAATTCATTATTAATTAAATACACTTTTAGTTTCAATAATTTGTTCCCATCTCCTTCCCTGATGTGCTTGGGAAGTTTATTGTACATTCTGCTCCCTTCTCTGAGTAGGGGATCTACTGCGTTTTCAAGTTTAATGTTGGACTTGTTCCGAGTGTTATGAGAATGCACATTGTTGAAAGTTTTGAATTCGTCAAAGTTTTGGAAAACATATTTAAGCACATGATAGATATAGATGCTTGGGACCGTTAGTAGATTCATTTCTTTGAACTTGGATCGGCATGACTCGTTTCTGCCTAGACCAGAGATTCTTCTGATGATCTTTTTCTGCCAGATGAAAATGTCATTCAGTTTGTTAGAACTACCCCATTCGGCTATACGGGATGAAATATGAGAATATGCATGTGCATAGTTGTCTAAGAAAATCCCTAGAAATTTCGCAGAGTCGACAAGCTTTACGCCCATCTCTGATAGAGCATGACTGTCATCCGCTAAGTTTTTACTGAACAACATGAGTTGGGTTTTATCCGTGTTGATACACAGTCTCTTGCTAGCCACGAAGCTCTTTAGCCGATCNAGACTTCAGCTATGGCGCTGAAACTTCAGAATTATCTTTTGGGGACCAAAAGGAATGGGAAAAAGCCCGGGGAGCAAGGTTTTGAGATGGTTGTCTGAAAACGGAACACCCTAGCCGATCCTCTACGATTTGCAGTCTCGCATAAAGCTCCGAAGTATTCTCCGCAGAGATAAGGAAGTTTGTGTCGTCTGCGTATTGAACTACTTTAACAAATTCAAGGTCTTTAAAATAATCTTTGAGTGCGTTTACATAGATCAGAAACAAAAGTGGCCCCAGAGAGCTACCTTGCGGCACACCTATGTCTACCGACTCAAGCTTTGAGTTGACTTTACACCCATGGGCATCCATCTGCACATACTGTTTTCGATTTTCTAAATAGGAGGCCAACAAATTTAGCGCTGTCCCACTTACCCCTAACTCGTATAGGGAGGCACGCAGTAACTCATGGTTCACTATGTCGAAGGCTTTGCTCAGGTCAACGAAGACACAGAGCGTTAATTTTCCTCTTTTGAGATTGCTGTAAATGTAACGGAGAATGCTGTTTACAGCTGTGCAGGTGGATCTCCCTATGACAAACCCATGGTGAGAGCTACTTATGAGATTATGCAGCGTGAGAAATTCCCAGAGTCTCCAATAGATTCTTTTTTCTATGATTTTGCCGAAGTTTGAGAGTATACTGATCGGATGATAGTTGCTTACATGTTTCTTGTCATCTTTCTTATGGAGTGGAATGACTTTTGCTATTTTGAGGATATCTGGGAACTCCCCTGTAGCAAGAATGAGGTTTATGATAAAGACAAGCACAGGTACTACGTATTTACTCACTGACTTGATCGTCATAACGCTAATATCGTCAAACCTAGAGGAACCTGAGCTAGACAGATCGTTGATTGCCTTCACTACTTCGTTCTCATTGGTAGACTTGAAAGTATGTCTACTCTGTAACTTTCCGGAATCAACATGAGATGTTATAGCGGCGCTGGAGTTATACAGAGACTTAACTAAATTAACAGGGGCCGAGACAAAATGACTGTTAAACACTTTTGCAATCCCGGTCGCCTCAGTTATTTCTACTCCCTTGTCAACAATACTTTTTATAGTATTCACTTGCTTCCCCTTTCCTAAATTTTCGTTGACTAATCTCCACGATGCCTTTCCTTTATTCGAAGCATTGTGAATCACTTTGCCAAAGTGCTCCCTTTTGATGTGATGTTGATCCAAATCAAATGGCAGTCAAGTATGCGAAGGACAACATAATGTAATGTGTCCTTAATTGTATCAAAAACTTCAATTGTGTCTATTTCAACCAATGTTGGCATTGTTTTGTTAGAAATTTTTCTTCATCCCTTCAATGATAATGATTTTACAAAAGAAAATAACTTACTTAATAAACTCTTGTTCGCTAAAAATGATGAGACAGCATCTTGCCGGATTAATCGCAATTCAAGAGGCATAACTTGACTTAGTAGCTCTTCATGCAATTTTAGCCACTTCATTTGGAGTTCCTGGTACTCATGAGAATGGTGCAAGATATCGTGTAAGTTGCTATTGCAGGAACAAGAAAAAAATATAAGAATTAGTAATAGAGTCGGGGTGTCTAACTATCTACTAAGTCGTTGTTACAAAAATCATTGTTTCTTCATTCCCCTATCATTCTTTTTGTTGCTTCTGCACAACTTCCTCATTTGAAGTGTTTCCTAGGATTTTCGTAATTTTTACACCTTTTCTACCTGTTCCTGAATTAAGTGCATTTTAAATTTTGAAAAGGATCGAATTTTTTCCTTCGTCAATTATAGTTCTTGCAAATTTGTTTGACATGTAACAAGAAGAGTTTGGCGATCCTGCTTCTATAAACGATTACTAAAACGATTATTAGAAGGCTCAGAAACCAACCCAAAACATACAGATTCTAACTGAAATTTCACAGGAACATAATATTATGAACTAAGTGGGAAAATGGCATTCCTTCAAGGTTATCTTTTTAAGTTCATCCCAAATTCTTCTCATTGGCTTTCCGTGGATTTTCCCACCAATTTTAAAAGTGATGACTTTTTTTTTCCTTTCTTCGTTGACCTTTGACCTTCAGTCATTTTCAATCCTTACATATTTTCCCATTTTCTGCCCCCTCAGTTAATATTTGAAGAAAATTCCAAAATAGAAGGTGAATGGTTGTTGTCAAGAAGAAAGAAATTGAAAAACGAGAAAGCAACAAAATTTTTTGAATACCCAAGCTGAAAAAGAAAGGGTGCAGTGGTGCACCTGAATTTTTCTCCAGTGTTATAAGTACAAGGTATCGGTTGATTGTGCACAGTCAAAAAGTTTCAATTATAATAATTTTATCTTTTTTCATCGATTTCTTTAAGATATCAGTCTTACATTAACAAAACTTCAAGCTTAGGTTGAGATACTTTACTATATACTTACTCTCGCAATAATTTTAAATTTGATTGATGTTTCCAGTTACACCCAACAAAATGACGGATTCTTTGAGCTGCTCGCCAATCAGGTTGCAGATGAAGGACATTGTCATAAAATACAATTGACCTAAATAAAAAGAGAAAATAATTCTCATTATTTGACTTTCCTGGTGCATGAAAAAGTTTTTGATGTTTCTCAATACAGCTATTGCTTTAATTTTAAAAACTGATGGACCAATGAGAGACTTTTAACGAGAATTCAGTGTGTTAATGTATTTCATGGCTATGCTTCAGGTGTCATGACACTTCATGCTCAATGAAGTCAAATATAGGATATCTTTTGGAATTGGTTTTCAAGGCTGCTTAATTTACCTCATAAGTCATACATTAACATTATATCTTCCTCTATTACGTGAAATCAAAATTCACAATGAATTCAAAGTCTTTATATTATATGTAAAACAAAACCTGACAAATAGAAGCTAGCTTCACTCTGAAGAATATTCCATAATATATCAAGCAGAGATGGAATCCACAGACTTTTTCTATGCAACCACAGCTGGAAACTTGATACAGTGGCAAAGTATCCAACAGTCTTTTCTTGAGACGGGCCCACAGCAAGCCCTTGACAGACCCCTGACAAATCCTCCACAGGCGAATCACTAAATATTCAGCTCAACATTATAAAACTAGTATTTACCGGTTAAACTCTCCCAAAAACAGGTATACATTTGCTAAAGTGAAATGTATTAGCGGCTTTTGAGGTGCATGATCCAGTGCAGCATGCAATACAATCGCGGCTTCAACTAGGTACTCATTATAGCGCAAGAGAGAACCCAAATTCAGCAGGGATATATCTTTGTACCGTCTGAAACCAAAAGAAGACTCATATCATTATAAAATTTGTGAATATTATGGAATAATTTCTGTAGTAAATTTTGGTTATTTATTTTTATTTGCTAATTCTTTTAGTTCTGTTTTTTTTAGACAGTTGAAGAAAGTAACATGTATTTTCTAAATGGAATCTGTGATTCTACAGAAAATTGTCACCCAAATTCCTGATGTTCTTTGGTATCCTCTTTTTTCTTTCATCCTACAATAATTTAGAATTTTTCTTAGGCAAGCAAAAACTCTACCACAAAAACAAAAGCAAATACCTTGATGAAAAATGAACAGCTCGTTTTGCACAATCAATTGCTTTATTTGGTTTTCCTTTCTTCCTCCAAAAAATGGCTGCTAAGTTGTAATGAAACCAGGATGTACTGTTCATCGAGAGTTCATAATTTAAAATTTGACCAATTTCTGAGTATTTAAATATATCACTTGGTAACTTTTCCACAATTTGATTATCCTCTAGATGCCACTCCTCTGTCAAAACCTAATAAAAACAATTTCCATTAAAATGTTGGCAAAAGAAATATGAATTAAAATTATAAAAATAAAGAAATACTGAAAACACAATACGTCAAAACTTTAAAAAACCATGAACGCATTGAAAAATATCACAGGTCACACCTATGGAATAAATGATGACATATTTTATTAGAGAATAAAAGTAGATACCTACGGATCTGAAATGGTTGATATCATCTTAAATTTTGAATTTATTTTGGACGTAATGGAGTAGCAAAAATGCAGCACATTCTTTTTAAAACTAAATCCTGTATTATATCATGACTTTATAACCCAAGGCTCTCCCACTGTATAGGATCAAATTTTCAGATTACAAAAAACTTAGTTTATAAAAATGTATAGCATATTGGCCATTATATTAATGTAAATATATTTTAATGCTAATATAACCATGACTTTGGAATAAAATTCTGGATAAAGAGGAGTTTTCGGTTTTGTTTTAATCAAGTCAATGTTGACAATATACCTAAATTGTACTGCTGAGTAGAGGAGTGGAAATTGAAAAATACCTGCAAATGTGGAAAGGTGGCCAAAGAAAATTCTAATGATGAGAATCTTGAACAATCTGGCAAAGATTCTAGATGCGAAGCAGATTTGCCAGGACTTGACTCCAAACGTTTGAACTCTCTGTTCAGCAGGAAAAGAAAGAAAAAAATTAAATTTGCGTCTACATAACTTGCTGCATAGAGGAATTTTTGCAACAATAATTCAAAATTCAGCCCCTGTTCTTGATGATGATGATAAAAAGTTATAGAATACAGGATTTGAGAGAGGAATAAGGTTAAAAGGAGATTAGGGTTTTTTAATTGTAATTTTTTGATAATGAACCTAATCTTATCTAATCTTAAAAATGTATATCACTAAACTCCACCCAATTTTCAATCAAACATTTTCAAACTAATTACAAAGTATAGAAAGGGGGAAAATAAAAACCATTGCACAGTTGGACAATTTTAACCTTTTCAATAGTTATGGAGTAAATCTTTACCATCACCGGTATGTTATGGAAGTAATAAGTAAGTGCGACAATACATATGATGATTTAAAACATTCAAAAGAACTCATGGATTTGTGATGATTTATTTCCAGAATTAATAGCAGATGTGTTTCGACCAAGAGCTCTATTTAACATTTTAAATCATAGTGATTGTGCTAAAAATTCGTGACACCATTCAAATAAATACAGTGATAAATAGATGACAACAAAAAATAAGTACTAAGAGAATTGAGGGCAAAAAGTACTTTGTGGAAAAATTGAACTTACTCTAAGTCTTTTCCATCGTCAAAAAATGAGAAGGCCAAATCATCAGCATTCAAGGGCTCATCAGTGTTCAAACAGTCTGCATCCGTTGCATATAACTTGGACTCCACTTCTGTTACCCCGTCCAAGTCAAGTCTTTTACGGTTAATCATAGATACTTTCTCAAGCATCTGAGCATAGTACTCTTCAAGTTTTTCTACTCTCTTTTCTTGATTTAGGAAAGCGATCAGATCATGAGGAGCTCTTAGATGATAAACAGAGTCAAGCTAAAAAGAAAAAACAAGACTTCGAATCACATAAATGGTCAGTGGGGTATCAAATTTCCATGGCTAAAGTGCAAAACCACATAACTACACAGCAGTAATAAACAACCGATACGCTTAGTAAGTATAGCTCTGATGAAAGCTTGCGTAAAAATTTAATGGATAAAAATTCCAGAACTTGTTGAGTTTCCGGATTCTGTTATACTCCAAAGAAACATTGGATAGAGGAAAACAAAAACTTTCAGAGGATCGCTCTATGTATGATTGATGAAATGAGTGCAGCAGGGATCAAACTATCCACTAGTCTGAAATGAGTGTGTACAAAGAAGATTTAAATCCGTAGCCATTTGGCAGTAAATCAAAATTGAAAACATTTAACTAGCTCGGCCTTCATAATTTATTGCTACGGTGAGCAGCAGTTTAAATAGAGGCAAATAGGTGATGACACTCAAAATCTAAGTGCACACCTCTATTTGTGAGGTTACAAATTTTTAAAAATATTATCGATGAAGGAAAACCAACTGTATTTTGATCTATGAGATTTTGTACATTCCTGAAACTAACAAAGTATGAGTAACTAACAAGTAACAAGTTTGTGCATTTCCTTTGAAAGTATGAACTGAAATTAAGAGCAGAACGTCTGAAATACTGCTAGGAAGATCGGTCTCGATATGATTTTATTATAATGAACTAAATACCTGTTGAGGGGGCAAAGGTCACCAAAAAAGCTTAACCCTTTAATATCCACAGGTGTTTATAACTTGGCAAAATTTGAACATATGGTCGAAAGCTTGAGATATTGAACAATTGCCAATTCACTGTCGGTTAAACTTTGAGACCGATCAATTTTCTTTCGGTGTAGGACTGTGATGTAAAAGCACTTCCTCTGTGGTCGCACGTGAAACAATCTTAATGAGCACATGCAAGATTAATGGGAAACTTTCCGCTGGACTGATGAGACTAGACCAGAAGTTTGTCAAATCGTGATTGACATTTAATGTGCTGAAAATTGAGAGAGACTTGAAAGTCTAAAACAGAGGGAAAGCTCACCTGCGACTGAATTTTGCCATTCTCCGCTACAATCCAGTGGGAAGAATTTACAATCCTAAATCTAAAGGTTACGAGACACAACAAAGATGTTGCTGAAAATAATATCATATTGGTGAGAAATACTCTTTTACTTCACAGGAAAAATAGAACAAATTCTTTGTGAACTGAGCACATAGTTACTGCAAGTTATTACAATGCACTCAATCTTATCCAAGTTCATATCACAGCGTTCAAGCACAGTGCAAAAACAATGTTATGAATTTTTTGTCAAAAAAATTGCTGAAAACGTGAAAAACATTGGCAAACTACGAAATGATAGAGGTTAGGGGCCAGTTGTTTGTGTTTCACTAAATAAGGAACCATCTTTTGACGTCAGAGCTCAGGATTGCGTCATCACTTAGCTGCATGGGGTTGTTTTTATATATGACAGTTGTGGCTCGTTGAAAAGCAAAGCAGGAAAGTGAAAGAGTTTTGTTCCATTTCCTTACTTCTCGTATTACATTTGCTCCAGTTAGAATTTTTTATTACTTTAATTTACTCTCACATTTTTTCATATATTTATCTGCTATCACCCTCTGCTCCAGCAATGGCTGTTTATAATCCGGTAAGGCCTCACTCTATCCAATATTTTTCAAGAGATGATTCATGTTCTCTCACACACGGATCACATATTTGCATCATGCAACTGTATTGGATCTCCTCAAAGTTCAGAATATTAATTTTAAACGTTCAGAGACACAAATCACTAAGTCAATTGTGTGTCAGCAGCTCAACGCTATGTATCAATGATTTGACCCCAGAAGTTTCGGGCACATAGACTGGGAAGCTACCGCAGACTCTAATATCTCAGTCTTATGAAATTATTAAAAGAAAATACCCATAAACAAGTCATCTTGAAGTGCGCTGTAGATTAATGTTCCTCAGTGCACGGTGTATACCTAGTCACTTTCAGAAAGTGATTTTGTCCTTGATATCCAAAGACGTTTCGTTTGTTTACAAACTCGCACTAGAAGATCGTCATGTGACGATCTTGAATCGATGCAGAATTGTTACATGACAAATTTAAGCATATATTATTGGCTCATTTTGAAATTTCAGATTGGCGGGAAAGATCGGATCGCTGGATTGATCTTTTGAAAGATCGATTCTTTTGATCGGATCCTTGAATTGGATCGTTTCTGCCCAGCCAATTCAGATCAATCCTGGAGAATTGATTCTCAGTCAAAGAATGGCCATCACTAGAACCTTGTTAAAACTTGTCCATAGTGTTTGAGTCAGGAATCAATCTCTGAGTAACTCTGAATGAGCGTCGTTAAACAAATAAAGTGCGTCATCGAAGTAAACTTATCTGATGCTGCTTGGTTCTTCTGTTTATTAAATGCAACTCCATTTTCTCCTTGATTTTTTGAGACTTAGGGTCAGGTAAAGATGGTGAGCATTCATATTCAAAACAATGGTTCCAAACAGTTGACTGCAACAGCGCACCCCTCTATGCGTGCATTCCGGAGCCATCAGCTGTGAGTGTTGACACAAATGAGTCTTGACTTCTTTCTCAACAAATGATGAGTGAGCTCTAAGTCAAAGTCCAGCGAGGATGATGGCCCTTTTAAGTCAAACTTTCCTTCAGTCTCACTTCATTGACGTCAAACTTATAGTATAAATAATCTATTTAAGATAAAAATGCAGGTCTTTCTGTTAAAAGGAAACTTTCATACAGGCCAAAGCAATTTTTTTGTAATTCGGCAATAATAATGTAGAAAATATGCATATTTCGACGAAAATTTGAAATTTTGTTGGTAATACTTTAAATTTTAGTTGTGAATACCTACATGAGCGTTTCTGATAACTTCATGAAAAATTGGACAAATTCAACCAGAGGCAGCTTAATTAGATCAGACAACACCTTATTTCTTCTCATCTTTCTTTCCGCCAAAAATTAAGCAACATTCAGACTTAATATCTCGTAAGTATATTCTTCATAATTTGAGGGAAATTCAGAGAAAGGATGGAGAAAGTTTCAAGACATTATGTTGTTTACCTCTTTGTTAAACAAATGAAATACAACAGGAAGTTAGGCGACATGAAATGCATTCAAGCTGAAATCCCTCCAAGTATCCTGTGTTCACAAGTTCCAGATGAAAAGAGAAGTTCCTTGATTCCTGTTAAAAGAAAGTTCAATTTATCAGTTTGATGTTTTCTTTTAAATTTTATAGCCGATGCCGTATGTTGGTCCTATTCCTGGTGGACTGGCACCTGGTAGCACGTTAAATATTTCTGGAACCTCAAGTCATTCAGCTTCAAGGTATTACCATCAGATATTTCCAGAATTTCCTCTTGATCATTCTTATTATTCTGCTGTAGGTATCTTGTATTCTGTAACGATCATATTACTTACTGCAATTGTTTTTGTTCCATTAAATTTTTCTTGTGCAGGACAACCTATTTTCTCTGTGGCATACCTAGTTGCAAAAATTATTTGTAAAAAATTGCCTAAAAAAAGACACATCTAAAGCTGTGGAGATTCTTAGAATCTGCCAAAAAACACAAAGAAAAACAAAAATAAGTGAAATGAACAACATCTTTTACTCAGGGGTAAGAATGTCCACTTAATTATCAATAAACTATTAAGGCAAGTAGGTATCCCTCCCAATTCAGGTTAGAAGCATTAAGAGCTGAGAAAAATGAGATCAAAATAAATTTCCTTGTTTCATTTTGAATTATTCAGAATACTTATTTTTTCATGTCAATCAAATTTTACCATATCCATTATAAAGCATTAAATATCAATTTTGTGACTGTTTCAGATTTGCTATCAATCTTCAATGTGGACCCAACATATCACCTAGAGACGATGTTGCCCTTCACATAGCCCCAGATTTTATTCAGAGCTGTGTTCTCAGAAATTCGATCACAAATTTTAACTGGGGCATTGAAGAACGCCATGGACATTTTCCTTTTGTCCGAGGTCAGCCTTGGAATGTAATCATATTGTGTGAGGCCACTGGTTTTAAGGTGAATTATGCTTATATTCTCGTTTATTCATAAAATTTGAAATGTTTACAAGCAAAACGTATGTGTAACGAAAAGTGCTAATAAAAGAGAAGTTTAGGTACGTGTAAGGATAAAAAAATAATCCTTTTAATACTTTGAGGCAATACCTTCATGTGTAGATTTTTTCGTCGCCCAAGAAATGTCTTCAAATTTTAAGTAGAAAACTAGACTCTCAGCTGATTGTTACAATGATAATTAATTAGATAACTTTGGGCAGAAGTATGAAATCATGATGCAACATTTTTAAATGAATGACAAATGGTATATTGTTCATTGATTTGAACAGAACATTGATTTTCAATGCTCTTTTTTAAGGATATCAGAATATCCAAGCGTATCCTTTTGAGAATTGTTGCATTTTTGAAATTTCAAAAAAGAAAACTCAGCACTGCTCTAATTCATAATGTACTCCACCCAGTTAATCTAATGTATTTACCTGGAACAAAAGGAAGAACAAATGTACTAACTAATCATTCATCTGCATATTTACTTGCCCATAGTTCATGATGTGTGTCTCATTTGTCTCATCAGATTGCTGTCAATGGTCAGCACTTCACAGAATTCCGACATCGAATTCCATTCCAAAGAATATCCCATGTGGCCATCGATGGAGATACAGTGATCTCTTCAATCCAGTACCCTGTGGGGTCTGGAGGTATTGGATTTATGCCTCAGCCGTCTGGAATGCCTTACCCCATGAATCCAGGCATGCCAACTCCCATGTCAAATCAAATGCCTGGGTACAATACCCAGCCTAATTCATACCCCTACGGAAGTCAACCTCAGCATGGAAGCCATTCTCCTTATGGTGGTAGTTCTCCATACTCCCAGCATAAATCTCCGTATCCACAGGTATCTTAAGTGACGGCTATTCAAAATTTCAGTAGAATCAATTGGAGTTTTCTTATATTGTTAATGACCATACAATACTTGTACACAGAGGCATATATTAAGGGGTTCTTAGTTAGCGAGTTCTAAAGTACTTTAAAATCATAGCAACAGCAAGTATTGAAACTCGTCTTTAAAATTCTGATGAATAATGGAATTATTCATCATGCATACATTTCTGATGGAAAACTCAAAAGGTAAGTTTGAAAACAGATATGCTTTTGTGGGCGTCCTGGGAAACAATCTGAAACTTTGCAATTTTTCCAGCTCATTCCAAATGCAGTAAGGTGTCCACTAAGCCTGAAGAAAATTACTTTAAAAGAGAGATTTTTTTTACAGTGATAGAGTGAGCTGTTACAGTAACTACATTTGAAGTTATTTTGTATCCAATATTTAAATGTATATTTCTATGTTGTACAGTTGTATATATTTTTGTTCTTTATCAACAATCAGGATGACTTTTATACATATTCAAATACAGAAACGCGATCAGTGCGAATCAGCAAAAACCAATAATAAACATCTTCTCAACACCCTGACTCAGTTTGAATGAAGTCATCACTGATATAACGAGCATCCTGAAAACCAACCAGTGTAACTTTTATTCATAATACAACAAATTGTCATAGGACCTGCCTCATAATTGCTTTAGCTTTATGTTTGCTTCCTCTTTTTATGCTTTTAAATGTTGAGAGAAACACAATGCTGTATCTGCCTTGAGAAATTTCTCATTCCATAGAATTATTAGAGCTTTGGAGCTAATGATCGACCAACTCTCATTCCACCAGAATGAAATACACAAGAATTTCAGTTGTTTTTATGATGCTCCAATTGTTTTTCATGTCCGCTTTTTTTCTTGCACTATTTTATCCATTTTCAAAAAATGTCTGTGTTTGTAGCAACCTGGATCATATGTGCACCCAGATCCCAACTTACAGAAACACCACAACAACAAAGGTTTCCTCTCCAATGCTGGTGCAGGTCTGGCTGGTGCAGGCTTGGGTGCTGGTCTCCTAGGCAGTGTATTAGGACATGTAGGTTTTTCAACTCCCAGTCCAAACAATTTTTGTAACAAAAAGTTTTATCATGTTGATAATTTAATTTGTTAAGAATGTTCACATGCTTGAGTTCTCGCTTTGTGTCGTCATTTTGTAGGAAACATTTGCCCACCTTTCATTACCCTGTATGTTAAAACTGGAGGATTCCCTACCCTCCATATATTTAAATTGGAGAATTCACCCGGTGAGAGGCAGCTTTTTCATAATATTTGAGTTTATTAGAAAATGTTGCCTGCACGATCATCAGAGAATTCATGGACATTTTTGTACTCTCCAAGGTCTTCTAGTTTTAACTCTGATTTTTCTGTCGATAAACTGAATATAAAGGGCTAAGGTCATGCTACTTGCCACAGCTACTTAAATTCTTATTTTGTTCTACGTTCAAATTATTTAGCACACTAATATCAGCTTCAACTGTTCATTTAAACAAGAAGGGCTATTTAAATTATTTGTCTTGCTTGGTATAGCCTCCAAGGGTTCATTACTGTGCATTGCTATTAATTTCGTTAATCTACAGGCTTTCGTATCACAAGCTTCTCTTTTATAATTCCCTTTTCATCTACCTTAATTTTTCATACCTCTTGTTTTCTTTCAGAAACATGGTGGGAAAATTGCAGCTCTTGGTGGTGGCCTAGCGGCCGGTGCTCTAGGGGTAAGAAATTATCAATTGAGTCATTTCCAAATCTTCCTTAAAATGTTAAAGTTTCTTGAGCTATCTAATGTATAAAACTAGGAGGTTGCATAGTAAGTTGATTCCCCCCTACCCTCCAAAACCTAGACAAACAGACAACACTTATTGATCTTAGCCATGAAATTGTCTTTTGAATATAATAACTTCATCAAGTCAGTCTGAATGCAGTTTAACTACATCTGCGGGTCGATTGTTGAATCGTTATCGATTGAATTCGATCGATAGATCCCTATCTTAGCAATGCTTTTTATCGATCAAGGTCATTCGATAACGATTCAACAATCGATCCGCTGGATGGATTTGTTTTAATAGGAACTATGTGCGAATAAATGAAGTCAAGTGGCACTATGATTCTCTTTTACACATGTTTATTCTAAACTTTTTTTCTTGTTTTTAAAAAACAATTTCCTTTTTTCTCCTCAGAAAAAAGCTCTAAAAGCTCAGAAAAAACATGCAAAAAAAGCGTTGAAGTTTGGTCTACCAGTCGCTGGAGTTGGGCTTGGGGCATACGCTTTGCATAAAGGATTCCATGGTAGCAGCTCCAGCTCAAGTAGCAGTAGTAGCAGTAGCAGTGAAGAAGAATAATATTTTATGTTACTTGCAGGTCAATAAATTATTGCTAAGAAGCTTGTATGAGGTTATTAGGGTCAAACTAGTATCCAATAAGTTTTAAAATTGCAAGCAAAATATTGAGAAATATCGGATATTTTTATTTTAAAAAAGTGTTGTATTAGCTCCAGCTGTCAGTTTCATTATGTTTCTATCAGAAATAATTCAATAATTTTAAAACGAAAGTGGATAGTTCCTGAAAAGCAGAATGATGGCATTTGTTTAATGAGCATAAGATGAATATGCCCTTTGAATGCTCTAATTTTGTTCTCTAAGAATCCTACTTTTGCTGAATTTCCTTTCTCATTTGTGATGAAGATTTTATGGTATCTATAGCCACAACTGGTTTGGCGGTCTAATATTTAAATCACCTGTGTGAGGAAAAATCGAAAGTTCCTGTAAATAAGGTCAATATGGTCATAATTCTATCCATATTACCAAAAAATCTAACTCAATGGAAATCAAATTGAATAAAATTTAGTATGTTTTTCATATTTTGTACTCTAACTTTTAGTGAAAATTAAAGTAACCCTCAGTATTAATTTTTAGGGAACTAAGTGCTAATAACATAGAATCACCATTTAAAAATTTGTTTAATTTAAAATATAAAATGAAACTTTTAACATTTATTACTTTCAATACTAATGAAAAATTTTAATTTTTGTACTAAAAATTAGTTAAGTACCTAGCCGTTTGGGCACACAGGAAACCATTTGCTCACATAAGTCAGGTTTGCAATTCTGGAAGACTTTCATTCTTTGTCCAGCATTTAGCCGTTTCTTTTTGAGCCTGTCTTTGTTGTAGTTATTTGCATTTCCTGAATGAGGAGTTCCAAAATAACTTGTGACAGTTCTCTAAACTTTCGTTCATGTAAGACAACTCTCTAAAATTAGGGGCAAAAGAAGGCCAAGTATTAAAAGCTTCCCGATTGATTCTGATCTTCCTGAGTTCTTTAGTATTTTTAATGTTTTGATCTAAAAATGAACGCCTACTGTGCCAAAATCAATCAAAACGTTGGAATAGTTTTTCACACTTCCCATACTATCTGAAAAATACATGAAGTCATTGAATTAAGAGTTCACTGTCTCATAAAAGCTCACACTCTTCGTTTTTGAATCTGGAAAGCCGAGTCAATGATTCATTTTTATTTTCCTCTTGTCGGATTATGCAAGTCTGAATGTTAAATGGAAGGTTATTAAAAGCCTAAGTAAATGGAGTTTTTTTTTTTTATTCCTATTCAAATTGTAGGAAATGGTATGCCTTAATATACAGTCTGAAATAATCAGGTGATTTTTATAGATTGTTTTTTAACTGTAGACATGGAACAATTTGTGTTTTACTAAGCAGGATTTTATATATTTTGTAGCCTGTTGAACTGCGAAGGGCTTCCAATTTTTCAATTGTCTTCAATGAAATAGGATCGATATACTGTAAAACTCACACAGTGACCAAAATTCCCTCCAATTAAAAAATGTCCCTCTCAGTAAAAGATATTGGCTTTTATATTATATTGCGGAAAATGACATTGAAGGTTACCCAGCAATCTTAACTGCTGTATTTGCCTCTCAGTACTTTAAGTTGCAGTCTGTTTTGTTTTAGTTTAAGTATTTTATGCAGTTGACGCATCCATTATTTGTTACCTTGAAGTGTGTCAAATAATTGACATGTCCTTAAAAAATCTATTGAAGTGGAAGGGACGATGGGTATGAACCCATTTTTTTTGTTATGCTGTTTTGCATGGAATCGCATTCAATTGTTTTATGAGCAATCTCATAGTGTTATTATGCATAAGAATATTTCAACTTATTCTAAAATCATGCCAAGGTTGGAATCAGAAAATGTTAAATCTACTGATGAATATTCCTCTTCTTTTTTGTTGAAACTTAAGGAAACCCCCCTCGTAAGATACAGAGGAACATCAATCGAATGTCCCTGAATCTAAAATCGTGAATAAATCATTGGCTTTTAAGTCCAAAAGAATGCATTTTGTCTCGATTCAACCCCACCTGAAAATTCTGTTGAACTATATTTAATTTTTTTAGTTTATTTTTGTATTTGTTATTTTTGTTGGTAATAAATATTTATTTTGATTTTTATTATTATAGAGTTTTGTTTGTTATCAATTTCTTAATTAGTTAAGAGTGTTTGAGTGATAAATAGAATCAAAATAATTGCTTTCTAGTTTTTTATGTCGAACATACTTTACTGCAATGTATCAGACGACGAATATTACCAGTGGAAGTTTTTTTCTTACACAGATGCACTGGTGCAGATTCTTCGAAATTTTTCTTCTTTTTTTTGTCAAGGATCTGGTCCTTTTTTTTCTCACAACCCTTGAAACCGAAAAAGATTTCATACTAATTCAGACATTTTGAATACTACTCAACTTGAAAAGAAAGAAGAGAAAAATCTCTAATATTTTGAAATGCTACAAATTCAGGTGTATTTTTTTGAAATTTCCTCAGCAATAGATAAAGAAAATGAAGAACATAAGCTTTTTTCATCACTATATACTGCTCAGGGAAAGAATTTTTAGGTAACCGGTAAAAATTTTAAAAGTACACAATGACACTGGATCTAAATAGTTTCTAAAATGATAAAATATAGCTTTAGGCCCTGTAAAATATTCAACCCATTACTTTATACGTCTCAAGCTTTTCAATCCAAACCTAGAAACCAAGGAAAATTAATTGCTTTATGTTACATTAGTTCATCCACCCAACCAAAATAATGTGTAGGTATTCAAGGAGATAGAATTCTGGTACCTCGGAAATGGTTTTGAGTAATTTTTTTAAAGAAAAATGAGCAAAAAACCTCTGAAATATAGGTGCTTTTGATCTAAGTACTTACCCAGGAGGGAAAGTTTATGTGAAGAGGGTCCTTTTTGGAGGGATCTCTTTAATTGAGTAGGTACCTGCAGGCTTCCTCAAAATTTTCAAGTGGTCACTTCTCTCTTGTGACATAGGCACCTAAGTATCAATCAAGCAGCAAATTTTAAGCACAAAGCCACATAATTTGCGCCCACTTCTGTATCCACCTGTTTTAGAGTCCCTAAAAAAATGGCATCTCGTGTAAGAGGTGTCCCTGCAAATAGTGATTGCAGACTCGAAAGTATTGCAGAATTTTCTGATCATAGCCATACCAATTTTTGGGCCTTAGGTGTCCTTAAAGTAGGTATGTACATAAAGGCACCTTATTGGGGTGGTTATATGTGTCTTATGGGAGAGAGGGGAAGGTGGGTCAAGCACAGGCACTGCCTCATGTGTATAAGGCAAAACACTCGCTTGAAAAGAAAAAAATGGAATTTGAACTTGAATGAGCCATAATATGTTTTTATTTAGGGGGTTAAAGGGGTGTTTTACTGCAGGGAGGGGGAGGGTATACGAGTATTAAAAAAAAGTGTCTGATGG
>NW_017547202.1:2356436-2366723 GCF_001854935.1 Bemisia tabaci | reverse complement strand
AAGGAAGCCACGAATAAAACCCAGGTATCATTCAGGACCTTTCTGCATTAATTTATGTGTTATTCAATCAGTTCAATGGGTTAGGAATTATGAATTTCATGAAAAGTCAGCTCCTTTCTTTTGAATTATTGCTTTTTGATGTAGGCACCTATAATTGTTCCGATTATTTTTTCCTGTCAATGCTTTCTAGAGGACATAGGTACTTGAATGTCACAAGAGATCAAGAGAACATCAACATCATCAACAAAACAACAAAACAGCCGGAGCCGGAACCGGAAACGGAAACGGAATTCACGGAACACGGACGGAGCACGGAGCGGCACGGATATACACGAGCCTCCCCGAGTTCATCCGGAGAGCGTACGGACATTTTAAGATAGGAGCACCTGGGAACACTGACCAGTGGGGAAAAAAATTCAGAAATTTTAGTCCTGGAAAAATTAAGTTTTTAGAGCAAACTACCCTAAGCTTAGAATATTTTTCTCGAACGCACTATAATTGCAATCGCAGAAGAGTAAAGTAATAAAAAAATTATCAAGGATGAAAAAAATCACGTATACCCTTTACGTCATCGAAATGGCCGCCGAAAAAAAATTACCGCCACCATCTTTATGACCATGCGTATCAACTCGCTGGAAGCGAATGTTTTTGGAATGGTGAGGTC
This sequence comes from Bemisia tabaci, assembly GCF_001854935.1. Classification (NCBI taxonomy): domain Eukaryota; kingdom Metazoa; phylum Arthropoda; class Insecta; order Hemiptera; family Aleyrodidae; genus Bemisia; species Bemisia tabaci. Next base: position 2,366,059 of record NW_017547202.1, on the reverse strand, counting down.
TTTCTAACGTAGCATCATGCAATTTTAGATAACTTTTCTATGATTTTTACGCTTTCTCTCATACGTTCGTCCTAAGTATGGCGTCTGACGCAAAAAACAGACTTCACGGCTTCAAGAACAAAGGCAAAGATCAAGATGTAAGTAAATTTAGATTTCTACACTCGTATTTTGTCCGGTTCCTTACCCTGAGGTCCTCTCCAATCACATCATGGCGCGCCGTGTCCTAGTCCTCATGTAAACATTACTAGGCCTGTCTCTTTGCTCATGATGTCTTATTGAACATTGAAATTAGGCATTACTCTGCTCCGCTGCAATTCAACAACGTCTTTTTTGTGAAAGGCTCTGTCAGCATCGCCCCTCTTTCAGCATGTCAGAGAGGCCTGTCTGAAGTATCACACAAGGCCCTTTCATTGTTTCTCTCTCACTTCCTGTCTTCATATTACTTAATCCCTTTTCTCTTCCTCCTACCCCAAACTTTAAGCTTTCTTATTGCAGCATGTACCCTTCAACTCTAATTAGTTGTTTGTGAATTGCTCCTCAACCTTTCGGTCCAGCAATGAAGTCAGAGGTAGCTTGTCGCTACACCTAACCTGTACAGCCCCTGTTTCACCTCATTACACTATTACCTTGGGTCTTAATTTTTCTTGAATTCTCCTTCGCACCGGTGCACCGCACCTATTTAGTACTGAAAATCTCTGCGGAATGGTGTGTTGGTGAAGCTAGGTTGCTTTGGTGCCACGTGACATCCAAAACTGTTTTGCTTCGCAGCGAACATATCCTGCGATGTAAACCAGTAAAAGATTGGGCTCAATTTCCATCCTGCGCTATGTGATGCTATGCTAACCTTTGGAAAGTACGCTACAAGATATCAAATGATGCACTGAGTCTAAATTATCACTGTAACGTACATGCACCCTTAGTTGGCTCGAACCCCTCCCCTCATATTCTGTGGAGATAACTGTTTTCAGTTTTTAATTTAATCATGGCATTCTTAGCGACAACACAATTGTGGTACATTGAGTCTTTGACACTCCAACTCTCATCAGGAGGAATCGCTCACAGAGTGGATGAGTGGATCTTACGCGGTTGAGTTTTGTAACAACTAGAATGTCTATTACCTGATTTTTTACCATATTCAATGTCCTATTTTAGTAAATGTGTATTTATCTTCTCATTCTTGTAGGAAATGCGAAGAAGGAGAAATGAGGTGACGGTTGAGCTGAGAAAAAATAAGCGCGAAGAAACACTCTTGAAACGTAGAAATGTGCCCATCACAGATTTCACAGGTATGTTTTATATTTTGCCGTACATTTTTGCATGAGGGAACTACATAATTTTGTACCTCTATAATTTTTAATTGTATATCAGTACCTTGTGTAAACTAAATACCCTCTGTTAAAATTTGAATGTTTGTATAAATGACCGATTTTAAGCAACAATGCAGAAACTGTTGATTGGTGGTGGCCTACAATAAAACGTAAGACATATGAAGCCGTCGTTTGATAGGGGGGCAAGGAGTGAAATTACTCAATTACTATTCTCATAAAAACCTCAGTAACATCGAATCCTACAGGATTTTTCACAATCAGTGATATAGCATTAAAGTTATTATCGTAAACTCACCCGAAGAATAGCTAGGTTTCATATCTGGACATAGATTTTTAAACATTTGGTTCTAAATTTGATTTAAGTCCTCATTCAGCAACAGTCCTGTACGAAACCATGGAAACGCCTATTCTCATCCTAACCTAATAGTTGCTCCTGGTAGTGTAACGAAATTTACTGTTGGCGTAGTATATATTTTTCTACATCTATTTTACCCTATCTACAGTTTCCAGATTGTATATTTTAAGTCAAAATGTGGTCATTTAATGTGTCCACCACAAGTAATATAAATTTCTTGTATCAGGCACCAGCAATCCAAGATGCTGAGGACCGAAAGAATTGTTGTTTGGAATCAGATTTTTTACAACTCATGTCAAGCAATTTTGATAAATTACAAGTACTTTTCAGTAAGTAAGATGCGATATCCTTTTCATGTATGCATTTGGAAGTTGTTCTGCTGAAATTGATGACTGGCAAACAGGCAGAAGTTTCCAGTCTCATTTTCACTGCCTCTACATCAGGATGCCTAAAAAGTCTTACTTTGTTTCCTCTTTATGTTTTCTATTTTATGTTTCTTATCCACTCTTTCCAGGAGATGATGATGATGATGCTAAAAATCTCTCTAAAGTTGACTTGTCAAAGCTCATCATGGAAGCCAGCAATGATGCAGATCCGGTGACACAGTTGAATGCCGTTCAGTCGGCACGAAAACTCCTTTCGTCCGATAAGAATCCTCCAATTGACATTTTAATAGCAAGTAACATACTCCCAGTTCTTGTACATTGTCTGGAAATCAGTGACAAGTGAGTGAAAAATTTTCTATTTTCCTGCTTTTGTTCTTGTTCTTTTTTTCTCAGATTTTTTTATCCTTTAAGGTATTTATTCAGGCCCCAAGACTTGATCCACTTCATAAATTCTCTATTACCAACCTTTCAATCAATATTCGATTTTCCTTTGACACTTTAAAAGAGACATTTTGCCAGATCCTTGCCCGGAACATCAATTCCCTCTTCAATTTATTCTCAAAACCCCTTATTGTGTATACGCCCAATTTTGACATTCCAACTGACTTTAATCTCTCATTCCATTGTAAAATATTATTTTGTTTCATAAGTATGTTTTGTACAAGAAACATTGTCAACTGAGAGCCCTTTCAGAACTGAAATTGCACAAAATGTATGCTAAGGGCATCAAAAATTATTCCGTATACCTACACTTTGCACTTTTAAACACACAATTTATATGTAGTCTAATGGCCTCTTCAGGGAATGCTCATTAAAGATACAAAATTTGTCACCTGTGGCTCAGTTCTTAATGAAAAAACTTAGCAAGTGACTCAAATCAAAGTAGTCTGGATTATCATTTGAAAAATATACAATGAATTCAAGTTGTGCAGGTCATGAAAGTGGCTTTTGCCTGCCGATTTCGGTATGATTAACTTGGTTTGTTTGTTTTTTTTTTGTTTTTGTTTTTTTTTTTTTAAACTAGCCCTCAAGGGCTAATCCCATCTGCTCGTGAACCAGTTTGAGCCAATCCCTAACCTATTTTTCATATTTAACCATTCCCTTATGCTGAGACAGCTGTTGAAAAGTATATTACTTTACGTTGTAAACTTGCCTTTTTGTATTTTACAGCCCTGGCTTGCAGTTTGAAGCAGCATGGGCTCTTACTAACATTGCCAGTGGAACATCTGCTCAGACGCAAGCAGTCGTTGCAGCCGGAGCAGTCCCAGTATTCCTTCAACTTCTACACTCACAACATGACACTGTCTGTGAACAAGCTGTTTGGGCTTTAGGTAAGCTTTAATTTTGAACATGGCTGTGCATTCAACCTAGTGGTGTGGCATGCTTTGCGATAAATTGATTGATTGGGCATTTAATTCTATGGAAAAGGCTCGATAAACAGGGTGTTCGCAATGTATACCGTAATAATTTATTCTTTGATGTAGCTTCAAATGAGGATATATGGCTAATCGATCATTCACGCCTTGCTTCTGATTCAACACCAAGAATATACAGTGTCACAGTTGCCCCCACAGATATGAAAATAAAATTCAAGGTGACACAATTAAATTTAAACATTTAAGGTGTTACTTGTCCTGTCTTTCAGCACGAAAAAAAATGCCTATCTGAATATGGCTCCAAGTAAATTTTGATTATCTGCCAAGATGAAATTTTAGTTATAGAAACTAGAGAATTTTAATATTGAAAAATCTAATGTTGATAACCAACGTCTCTAAAAGTTTAATTCCCAGTTAGTGCCAGCTGGAAAGCTTTAGTGGTTTGTGGTAAAAAGTTTAATATAGTCAACTCCTGTTTAGTAAAAACCCTCATAAAAAAAGAAACCTATCAAGTGAAATTGGCGGGTCCTTTTGTTTGCCCATCTATGTGATATTAACGAACTCAAGAAAACTGAGAATCTATTAACAAATACAACAAGCTTTCTAAGCTTCCGTAGTTCTAAGTGTTAATCGTTTTTTTCAATGTATGTCCAGTTTAGCTCCATGAAAGATATGGATTCTTTAAAGTAAAGTCTGAATCATCCGGAGCACATGTCCCTAAACTTAAAAAGGTAAATTCCAACAGCTAATATTATATTTAACGTGGGATTTATTTGTTTCAGGTAACATAATAGGAGATGGACCTGTCTTGAGGGATTATGTCATTAAGTTAGGAGTCATACCACCTCTACTTTCGTTTATCAAACCAGAAATTCCCTTATCATTTATGAGAAATGTCACCTGGGTAATAGTTAACCTATGTCGCAACAAAGACCCTCCTCTACCAAAAAATACAATCATGGAAATTTTACCTGCACTCAATATGCTTATTCATCATAACGATAATAATGTAAGTCAGTATCTTTGTTTTTGTCTCATTAAAGTTCAGATGCACACTTAATAAAGTGGCGCAACAACAGCTTGTCGCTGGTGTGTAAGTGCCTTTTGCGCAAATTTTGTGGGGACTCTTCTTACTATAATTTACTCGCATGCCGTGCATGCTAATGTGTGTCTCCTAAAGTTACATTATATTGATTTTGATAGAGTTCTTATCATAGTTGTTGTCAATATCTTCAATTGTGATTGTAGTTAATTTCTGCAACCATAGTCAAATGGGCCTGTTGCAAGATGTGGGGATTTGCAAATTGATGCCTGATTCTTATGGCAAATTTCACGAAAAGAATAATTGTGCTACTAAAAAACCTTGTAATGACCTCTCAAACTCAAAAAAAGCTGTTTTTGGAACCGACCCATTCAAAACGGTCTTTTTTCAACCGCCATACTTGTGATTGGTGGAGCCTATGTATTCTATGCTCGTGACGTGAAATGATATGACAGACCTGGTTTCTTCATCACTCACAATGTATTTTCCCGTAAGGATTTGGCAGCCGCTTTTCAAATGCAAATGTCGAGTCAATCGATAATTTTTTGATCAAAATAGAAATCAGAAATGGATTCCTCGTACGTTTATATGGTTAAAACCTTCATTAGACAAATAAGAACCGACGGGTTAAACCCTATTCTTAAGGAAGACTGTAGTCAATGGAGTTTGTTTACATCTGCTTAGTGATAACAGACATGGACATTAGCTCAATATTTGGCCATTTTCATGAGTTTTTACTTTTTTGTCACTATTTGAAGGTAAGTTTATTTTGTAAATCAATTTTTTAGTGCCTTAGGATCATGTTAAAAGCTGTAAAGGTATACTTTGTTACTTATTAATTCAGAACACACTCCGGCAGCCCAACGCTCAAACCATGGATGTTCTCTCAGTGCGTGTAAATCATTCTTAACTCTTCAACAAACATCTCAATATCATTCAGAACGTTCCCACGTTTTATAAACTTATGTTATTTTAAAATCCTGTGTGTTTTAAATGTAACACTATACAGAAAAATTTATCGATAAAGTCTGGTAACTGAAGAAAGATCCTACGTCTACTTTCCTTGCCTCCAGCTAAAACATACTGGTCTCCTCATCTCATCAGTTTTGTCAAAGGTAAGTTTTTTTCATCATCAATGATTGATACTATCATTTTGGTGTCTTCAGTGAAGCATTAAAGGGTGAAATAGTAAGAAATAACAACTGAGTCAACACATCCAGGTTTGAGCGTTGGATCGCCGGAGTGTGTTCTGAATTAATAAGTAACAAAGTATACCTTTACAGCTTTTAACATGATCCTAAGGCACTAAACAATTGATTTACAAAACAAACTTACCTTCAAAGAGTGACAAAAAAGTAAAAACTCATGAAAATGGCCAAATATTGAGCTAATGTCCATGTCTGTTATCACTAAGCAGATGTAAACAATCGCCCATTGACTACAGTCTTCCTTAAAAATAGGGTTAATCCTGTCGGTTCTTATTTATCTAATGAAGGTTTTAACCATTTAAACATACGAGGAATCCATTTCTGATTTCCATTTTGATCAAAAAATTATCGATTGACTCGATATTTGCATTTGAAAAGCGGCTGCCATTTCCTTACAGGAAAATACACTGTAAGTGATGAAGAAACCAGGTCTGTCATATCATTTCACGTCACAAGTATGGCGGACCCGAAACGACCGTTTTGAAAATCCAAATTCTGAGGCATTTTTAAGTTGATTTTTTGGGGGTTTCTGGTGATCAAAAACTCCGGGAAAATTCCTGTGACATCAGGAGCCTTAGTTCTTTCGATTAAAGCAATAAAAAAATTGGTGCAACAGGCCCATTACATGTTTTGAAGATGATCAATGATTCGTTTTTTAAGTCAGATGTCCTTGTTCCTTTTTTCACCACAATTTTTTCAATTTTCTGCAGATTCTTGTTGACACCGTTTGGGCGCTTAGCTATTTGACAGATGGTCAAAACGATCAAATTCAACTAGTTATCGATTCTGGCATCGTCCCGAAACTTGTGGCTCTTCTCTCCCACAAGGAGTCAAAAGTGCAGACGGCGGCTTTACGAGCAGTTGGCAACATTGTCACTGGTTCAGACGAACAAACCCAAGTTGTTTTGAATTGTGATGCACTGGCTCATTTCCCTGCTCTGTTGACTCACCACAAGGAAAAAATTTGTAAAGTAAGTTAGCGTCTCTTATCTATACCTGATGTTTCGTTTTTTTACCAAATAGCACACGCTCAAGAAACATCACCTCTTACCAGGAATGCAGAAAGTTCTTAATTTTTCCATCTATAAAATTGGTTTTGCCATTTTAAATATCCTAAAAGTATGTATATTACAGCATTATGTTAGGGATCATACTTAGTTCAACTTCGGGATTAAAAACGATATTGCCAGTGCCAAGGCTGGAGAATGACGGCTCAAAAATGGTGAAAATATGCTAGACCGAAATGCTGAAAGTGAATTGTGCCGAGGAACCAATTGTAGAAATGATAGAAAAGAAAGAAAAAATGGAATCGGATATAAGGTTTTGAAGTGAGAGACAAGTTAAGAGCTGTAGCGACCCCCCAAATTGCCTGGCTCGGAAAATTAGATCGAGAAGAAAAAGATTTGAGGTGAATGCAAAAAATGATTTAATGATCTGAAAGAGATCCTATTTTGGAGTTTTTATTTTTACCTGACTCAGAGTGAATCGGCTACTATCTTGCAATAGGAAACCTGAAGGGTTACCAGGCGTATAGTACACTGGCTTCTGCAGTGAGCAGGAAAACCAGAAGGGTTTGAATTCTGAAAGCAATGTGCTATTGCACTTATTATTATTCCAGATACAGACGAATCGGCTTCTCCAAGTTGGAGGTGTTATACAAACTGTATGAGTCCAAAGTAGAGATGACTTGAAGGTGAATAATTTTGAATGCTTGAGAAGAATGAATTTGCTTCGTTCTGTGTAATGATGACCGCTCGTGTTCGACCTTAATGCCAATGGAACGGGAAACTGAACTTCGGTCTTGATCCTAAAAGGGCCAATTTCTTGCAGAGCTCCTTAGGATGTTTCTTCAGCTGCTTGCTTGGCTTGTTTTGACTTGATCCTTGTTGAAAGCTTGAGAGTGAGGTGCTTCTTGGTCGACTGCTGCATTCAGAGTGAATAAATTAGTGAATTGCGGGAATGTTCGTATGCAGATTTCCTTTGTGTGCGAATGCGGGAAGCAACTTGCCTGTGATTGGTCGGTTGGCGAAGCAAGTGTGATTGGGCAGGAAAGCTGCCGCTGTATTTGCATTGCGCGGGCTTTGTTGTGGCGAAGTTCAAATCTCGCGTGCCGCGGTGACTCAAGATTGGCAGCGGTGACTCGTCAATGGCTGCGGCGATTGCGTGCTGCTGAACAAAGGGTCTCATTACCGCGCGGATGAAAGTTGACATCCAGTGCAGAGTTGTTTGCCCGATCACCAAGGTTAAGCTACATTGATCATAACGCTTGAATAGGAGACCGTTTTGGGAACATTGAAATTTTACATCATTTAACACGTTTTTATTTTATGAATCAGTCTGATAAAAGTTGAGAATGTTGAGAAATTAATTTCTGGATATTATATTTATTATTTTTATTTATTATGAAACGGAAATCAGACAAAGGCCCTTAGCGGTCGCCTCTGCCAATCAGCCTGGTTTACTTCTTATGTCAAGCTTATCTTGAGAACAATATTCAATTTCTCCTTATGATGAACCTGCTCAAATATTTAACAAAAAATTAGTTTTAATTGAAATTAGAGTATCTCATGAGTCACTTCTTTTCATTTTGCATTGCAGGAAGCTGTGTGGTTCTTATCAAACATTACTGCCGGAAACCGCAAGCAAGTGCAGGCTGTCATAGATGCTGGATTATTGCCTAAAATTATTGACAATTTAGCAAAGGTAAGTATTTTAACATTTTTTCATAACAGTTCATCTTGAATTTTCCAGTTCGGGCAACGCAGTTTATCTGATTTAAGGTATATTACAAGGTGTGCAATTTATGTTGCATGGAGATTCTACAAGGAAAATAAAATATAATAAAAAAAAATACAGAAAACTTCAATTTCTCGGGGAATTACCATGAAAAAACATGCATCTCACAAGGGGAGGCTTGGTAGTGGCAGCCGTGGCTTTTAATTCAGTTTGCCACAGCCAATTAGTTAATGGAGGGATAATGTCCCGAATTTTGAAGGTCTTGAATGCATTTTTCCTTACCTGTTAGTTTCACCAGACTTTTGTATTCAAATCTTTTCCTACCTCTTTTTTTTCCAAGCCTTTGTAATCATCTCTGCAAGTTCAGGATGGGTTTTACCAAATGAAAAACATACCTCACTAACCATTCACTGTATTTGTATGTTATTCATGCTGAAAAACCTTGAGGGTATGAGATATTACCCTGTCAAAGGACCATCTTCGTAGCTTTCCCTCTTTTGTCAAATCGTGACTTATTATTTAATTTTTTTCCTCCAGGGAGAATTTCAGACTCAAAAAGAAGCTGCTTGGGCGATTAGTAATTTCACCATTAGCGGAGACAAGAATCAGATAGCTCGCCTTATCCAAGAAAACGTAGTACCCCCATTCTGTAACCTACTTGGCTGTAAGGATCCGCAAGTAACACAGGTCGTTTTGGATGGGATCCAGAATATGCTTAAAGCAACAACCTCCTTCCAGGAGCGCGAAGCGTTGGCTGACAAGATAGAGGAGTGCGGTGGCTTGGACAAAATAGAACAGCTCCAGAATGATCCAAACGAAGACATTTATAAATTAGCCTATGATATAATTGAAAAATTCTTCTCTGACGTAAGTACCTACACTCCACTCCTAGCTTTAATGTTCAAAATTGCATCATTTGACTTCTTGAATTATTACAACCTGCATTTTAGTTACCTGCAAGAAAATCTGGACTTAGAAAGTGATTGTTCTCTCCCGATTAATGATAATCTTAGAAAGAGTATCAAACTTTAGCATATTTCGCTTTTTAGTCGTGCGGCGAAGCCGTATAGACTCTAGGTTTCGCCGGAGGCTAAAAAGTGTCCACACTTTTAGGCTAAGTCCAAGAGGAGAATTTTCGAGGAACCAAGTAACATATGAGGTATTGATATCGGTGCATTTTGGCCCAATGGAG
>NW_017547202.1:2314802-2354622 GCF_001854935.1 Bemisia tabaci | reverse complement strand
CCCCCCCCCCCCCCTCCCCTCACTGTAATTTTGACATGCTATGCACTCAAAGACTTAAGGAGCATACTGACATCTTAAATGTAAAACCAAGCATGACTGGTCACTGTAAATTAGCAACAAAAGCCTCTTTAGGCAGCACAAAAACCACCCGTGCTTCTAAAATTTAGAAATATCCCTCGTTATAAACTGTTCCTGATTGTGGTAAACTCTTTTTCACTATTTTTTATTGCTATAAAATAGTATTCGGACCACTTACCTTGATGAGTACTGTAGAACCATGGAATTTCCGCAAAATTTCACATTATTGAAGAGAACAGGAAAAAGCTTCATTAAAAAAGACTGATGAAACCTAGCTCTTTCTCTCAGGAGCTGGAATCTTTGTGGTTTTACTAATTAATGAGGCAGATTCAGCCCCTGCTAAAGCCGTTCATGTCAAATTCTCTCATCGCAGTAGGCAACGCCTTCTTTGGAGTTAATTTGCAAATTTTTTTTCTTTTAAAAGTTGAGAAGTTTTTCAATGCCATACAGAATAGTGATCCTTTTCTTAATTGGAATCTCAATGGAAATTTTAAGCTCTAGTTTCCAGACTGAGCAATTTTTATATCAAATCTCATTGATAACCGAGCAATCACCCCTCTAGTAAATGTTTTCTGACTATTAATTGTTATCTTCCGATTCGATAGCGGTATTGATGACAAGCTCAGTACTCAGCAAAATTAACAATCTATGTATTGTAAATAACCTCGTGAAATTAGCTGTTTAAAAATTATAATCAGTTTATAATGCAATCAACTAACATTTAGAATGGAAAATTTCTGTTTTCAAGACTTCAGATTTATGAAGCGAGTGAAATCTGCGTTTCCCCACCAGAGCAATAACACTTTTTCTATTTTTGAGTTTTTTTGTTGGTCAATAATATTTTCAGTGCATGAAAACTGCAACCTATTGTGCCTCCTCTGGCTGCTTAAGTCCTTTCATTTTCGTACATTTACTTTTTCTGGTGAGCTCTGGTTTTTTTATTTTTATTTTTTTATTAATGATCATTTGTTACTGTTTTTTCCTGTTTCTTTCNNNNCCCTTTACTGAATTCTATTAGATTTCTGCAATTTTTCATTTGAAAACCATGTAAGTTGTATTGTTGCTAGTTTGCGGCGAGTTGATTGAATCACTGGTTAAAATTTCTGAAAGTATTTGTTCATATCATGATTTGGTTTTATAGCTTTATAAAAGTGTTGAAATTGTTTCACATAGTTCCCATCTTTGCTTGGTTTTGCACTGATAACTTTACTCAGTTCTCATTGCTTTTTTCTTTGAAGAGAGGTATGATTCAAGTCATGAATATCACTTAATATTGATTAAATATCAATCAAAGTTTCAGTTGAAGTAGACACTGTATTTTCCCTTCTTTTAATTGGTTGCTTTCAGCATATGAGCCCTGGCACACAATGTTTCAAGCAAGTCCGATTCAAGCATAAATTATTAATTTATGTATTTTCCTTGAAATTAAATAATTAATGTATGAAAATTTTTAATTTTTATATTACATGATTTCAATTATTTTGAATAAATTTATTAAAACGTAATTTGCAGTTATTTTTGATCCTAATGGTTTTTCTAAGGTTTCATTCAAGGGTACTATTCAGTGTGTTCCTACGGTTTTTTGATCATGAATTGCAGCATTACATTCAGCAATCTTCCTACTAGAATTTTGACAACACAAGAATTATGAACAGAATAGCATCAAAAACTATTTTCTTATTGCCTAGTAGGTTTTATCAATCTGGATTTTAATACTTTCGCATTCAATGGTATCATTCCAAGGTGGTACTTAATGACCTCATTTAATTTTCTGTTTATTTCTGCCTCAAAATTTACTGGAAATTTACATCGGTTGTGAATAATGTTTAATGAGCAAAGAAAGCACTGCATGAGTGGCTTAAGACCCCATGTTGATAGTTGTGACCAAATATTTTAAATCAAAAGATGATATCTTTGAAATTTGTTTTTTATTTCGGTTTTTGGTGAAAAGCTGTACATTGGCATTGATCCGTATGTAAAATACGCTTGTTTTTCCCTACTTTGTACACAACAGTTGTTTTTGTGGGGAAAGTTACCGATAAGTTCAAGGGTCCTTGTGTCAACTCTATGCAGTGACTACTACAAGTATCAAAATCCACTTTGCTAACGGGAAGTTTTTGGTGTTTTTGTACTTTGGTTTTGCCTTTGTTTTTTTTCCTTTTATTATCATGCGAAACAGGTGACCATGTTTGTCCTCGAAATTCTGGCAGGTCGATGTCACCTCTGACCACTTCCAACTGCAAAATAAGATGGATTTTGTGAGAGTTTGATATTTTTTCAGAAGAATTTTTGTTGTCACAATGATCTTAATCTATCCTTAAAAAAAGCGGGCAAAATTATAAATCAAACTGAAAGAGAATAATGCCTCTCAAAGAACAAAAAAAAATGAAGAAGACCAGTGTCAAGTTTTTAAAAACAAACGAAATATTTGTATGAAATAATATCATAATGACAGAAAGTATTTACTTTCAGAGTACTTGGATGAAATGTATCCTCCACTTATCTGATTTCACTGTCAATAAAATCCAAGGATTTACTGTTTTCTCTGTTTACTATAATAACAGTTCTTTTATCTCATTAATACAGTAGGTAATATTTTGTTGTAGATAAGCAGTGCTTTAGAGATCAAAATACTCTTGACCGAAAGTTAGGTAGGTGGTCTAAATGTAGAGAAGAATTTGTTTCCCAAAGCACACTCATTCAACTTGCTTCCTTTCAAGCAAGTGAATCTTGAATGAAAACATGTTGTTACCATTCTCTTTTAAGTTGGAGCAGAACGTTTAGCCCAGATCTATCATGAAAGCGTTAGAAATGAATGAACCATCTGGAAGATAAGTTGTTCCATCATTTAACTCAGTCCCCAAGCTCTGTAGAATCAGTGTTTTATACATGCTGTCGCCCTTCTGACTTAAGGACGTAGCTACACTTAAAAGTGAACACTGTTGTCCACACAATGCAATGCTGTAGTTACGTCATTTTGTGAGTCAAGCGACAATATTGCCTACCTGTTTTGACTTTTCTGATAAAGCCAAAGATTTTCTAAATTCCACTTTTTGTTGGTCTGGATCCCATGGGATTCTTTCCTCTGGTATAACTTCCTGAAAGCATTTTTTTGTGCATTAGCATCAACAAAAACTACAAACAAAAATAATAGCAAAGAAACTGATAGTTTTTATAATTAAGATTTTTTTTTCAAACAAGACTTGAATGCATCTCCAAATTAATCCCAGTTGAAAACATATTTCAAGAAGTATCAGAAAATGTTCAAATAATTTTACCTTCAGTGATATAAATGTGTCAGTTTTTCTGAAGTCAATGGAATTTTGTGCTGTTTGCTGCAATGAACGCTCTGATATCTTTATGATTTATAGATTATCTGATTGATTCATTGCAGAATGGAATCAATACAAACAGACTGATTTTTGGCCCTCTCATTCAATATTTTGTTTATTCAATGGCTCCTAGAATAAATGAACAGTTTTGATACCGATTGTTTAGCAGCATTTTATAAGTGAAGCATATTTTATTGGCGATATATCAAATGACATAGGCCCTAAATTAGTCTATCATCAACCTAAAGCCTCCCACCTAAATCAGCTTCTGAATTTTCATACGTATCGTAGGGAATAATGTCTCTGTTGAAATTTATAATGAAGCAACTCAAAAAATTTAAGTTGAAATTGCCATTTAGATACTGTTAGTGTCTTATATGTGTAAGTGTAAGTGAAAAATTACATACTAAAAGTACATAGTTTAAAATAATGAATTTACATACCTTTTTCAAGAATCGCAATGGACCGCAAGCATAGCACTTTTCCTTCCTGCTCTGTAACCGTGGTTCAAAAAGAATCGCTTTTGACTTATGAAGAACAGACTCCTGTGGTTGTTGGTATATTCCCACTTTGTGCAAAAATCTTGAAAAACATTTGAAAATAAACACATTTAATAATTGGGGAAAAAATAAGGATCAGCCAAAAAAATATTATTCTTCTGTCGGTTCAATTACTTATGTGATTTTAGTTTTTTATGAAATGAAGCAAATATTTACGCTGGTAGCCATCCTTTACTTTAGGGCAGGGAAGGAGCTTGAATACACCATGTATTTTACGATAAGTTCATATGGGTGTAAGAAGGTTTTCTCTCTTTAATTTTCGCTGGATCCTTCCCAAATTCATTTGACCCTGCTAAGTTTTTATTTCCGTTACAAAAAATGTAAAGAAGTTCCAAAAATTGCTCAACCTTTTTTTAAAAAAAAGGCTAACTTTTTTAAAAGTACCTTGAAATTCAGTATTCCTCAACGTCTTTCTGTATCCCTGACACTATGACACTAAAGATTGTTTTCCAGATCTAGCAGTTTCTCTCAATCCGTATCTTTGGCCCTAAACATATCTAATCTTAATTTCCTTCACGTACTCTGTTAATGCACAAAGTAAAATTTATCACATCTCTAGTAGCAATGACCTTTAAAAACATTCTTCAAAAACTCTTAAAAAACCTGTTAAAATTTTCATACTATGAAACCCTTTTTGGCTATTTTTTTAAGTAAAATTTACAAGAAGTTAAACTTAAGGAAAAAAGTGTCAACATAAACTCTTAAATTATCACTGTACTTAGTTTTCGAACATTTTTTCCAAACATATTCAGCGTTGTAAAACTTGATTGATATTTTAAGAGTTTTTTAATGTTCTTTTTTACTTAAATTTTACCGCTCGTAAGTTTTACATGAAAAAATAGCCAAAAAGGGTTTCTATAACAAGAGAATTTTAACAGTTTTTTTTAGAGTTTTCTCTTTTTGAATTTTAACAGTTTTTTAAAAGTTTTTTTAAGAGTTGCTGCTACTATAGCTGTCAAAGATACTTGATTCTAGGCTGGATGAGAAGTTTTAAAGTTAATTTTTTACGTCGGTGGTTCCTGTATCCAATAGTTATCAACTCTGTGTGTGCGCATGATGTCGCTAAGATGTCTGATGAGAATGAAATTATCCTCTGTGATCTGGGCACATCTTTCAGATTCTTTTTGTAGCTTCTTGCTCTTGTACAGCACATGTCCTCGAGTGGCAGGGGGCTCCACATCAATTGCTGGAAGTGCAGAATTCACCTATGAAGAAAGTGAAATGCGTTTTCTTAGAATTTCATTCCTAGTAGCAATGACTGTTAAAAAACTTTTAACTTTAAACTTCAACTCTTAAAAAAACTGTTAAAATTCTCTCATTGGGAAACCTTTTTTGGCTATTTTTTTAAGTAAAATTTACAAGCGGTTAAATTTAAGAAAAAAAAGTGTTAAAAAACTCTTTAAATATCAACTGTAGTTTTTCAACGCTAACAATTTTTGAAAAAAAAAATGTTCAAAAACTAAGTTCAGTGGTATTTTAAGAGTTTTTTTTCAACACTTTTTTCCTTTCATTTTTAAGTACTTCTTGTAAATTTTACCTAAAAAAATAGCCAAAAAGAGTTTCCCAGCACATAAATGTTAATAGTTTTTTTTAGAGTTTTTGCAAAATTTTTTAAAAGGTCATTGCTAGAAGGGATGTTTTTACCTATCTAACCAACACAGTTGCATTGAATAATTCTATCTGTAAAAAGATTCCCTCTCCCTTCAGTGAATACTCTTAGTCCATTGCTAATTTTAGGTCTCATTTAAAAATTAGAGAAAATAGTAGATCAAAGAGTTTGAGAAAAATATGAAGACTTATATTGCACTGACCTCCTCTGGCCATAAGAAATATACCAAGAGAAGCGCTTAAGGGTAGAGGGTTAGACCTTCAGTCGAAAGCACGCAGGCATCTGAAATGGAAAGTTCAAACAAACCTTTCTCCGATGATCTATGTATCTTCTTTCCTGCCATGGTTGGATCAATAACTTTTCTCGCTTGCTTAGCATTTTGCAGGATGGAACGTAATCTAATTTTCATTTTCAGGGGAGAATTTTAGCACTGTGTGTTCATTTCTCAGGGGCAAAGTATTTAGAGGTAAGAAATGGTCGGAAAATGAAAGCCATCAACCAATGAGGGATTCCAGGTTTACAGGTCAAATAGAAATAGAGGTGGTATCATCCGTGAGTAGTTCAACGATGTTGGATTACTTATTATTACATTTTGATCAAGATGAGATGAGAAAGTTAAGTACAAGGCTCCTAACAATCACCAGTGCTGAAATTATATGACCTCCCTTGCATACAAATGCCCATGCAACTTCAAAGACATCTTGTTTACAGGGGTTGCCATAGAATTTTCACATTAATTTTGTATCTAAGTGTGACTGCAATCCTGAAAGAGTGAAATGTTTTTTGGCCTTATTGCAGCAAAAGCTTTGAACCATGGATTGCACTCTTCAATCAATAAAATAAGCTAAAAATATGGAGCTTGGTAGGTATCCTGCAAAGGTTCTTCCCTCTCATGGGGGGGGGGGGCTTTTTTATATTCAGTCAGCATGAATATTTTCTTCTTCTCCTATGATATCAGATTCGAGAAGAATACGGAAAATGAGAAGATCACTATAGAGCACACCTAATTCAGGAAATTGTTCGCGATTTTGGGGTATTTTTCAAGATAGGTCATGTTGTAGCCGCCGCCGCCGCCGCCCCCCCCCCTCCCGTTCCTCCGAGATTCACCTGATGGCGCTCTCGAAATTCGAAGCGGCAGGGACATTTCATAAGAATTTTTGAAACTTCTGTATTTGACTCAGTATGCCATGAAACGCAAATAAATAATAAAATCGTAAATTTTTAAATAAAAAAAAAAGAAAAAAAAAAAAACCCACTGAATCTTCTGAAGTTTCCTATTGAATTCTCGGCTAACAGCGGTTTGCAGACGCAGCCTCTGAAAAATTGTTGAATTTTCATGGAAAAGAAAAATCACCTTAGCCAAGTGAAATTCTTGAGAAATATCATAAAATTTCGATTTTGAATCTGCTCCAGGCCGTCCAGGCGCCTTTCACTGCTTATGAAGAACAATCCTAAATATGGCAACAGCTTGCCATAGATGACGTCACACAAAAAGTCGCCATTTTATTTATGATGACGGAGAAAGAATCCAGAGATCTGATTGGTCATTGGATTGCTGATAAGCGACGCCCACACCTTTCTATTTACATCACGACTGTAATGAGCTTATCCAAGTTGTTTTCGTCTTGGTCGATCCTGTTAATCAATGTCACTTTTTGATTAAAACTGCATCTACTTAATGTGAGTATCATAGTTCTACATATTATTCGCTATCTTGTGGCTTATACGCATTTAATCCTAGCTCCGGAATCGCCGAGCCTTGTGCACTTACATGAGACGTGCAGCAGGGGTGGATGGTAAGTGTCAGTCTGGAGACTAATCTACCATACAAAATTATTGGTATCTTATCTAGAACTGTATCTTTCCTTGTATTATTGTACGGAATATGTGCCGCAGGTACGAATAAATCAATCTCCCTGTCGTATAATGAGAGGAAAGCCGAAAGTAGAGGAGATGCACCAAGAATCTAGACCTCTCTGTTGCATTGTGTGCCATAGTGTGATACCTGATGTATGCGATATATTTAAATGAAATCATGCCTTTAGGATGTCTGATACTTACTAGTCACTGTCTAAGTTTTAGTTAAAGTCTGACACTCAAATTTAAAGTCCAGACTTCGTCTACTCATGTCGCCTAACCAGAGATGATAATAGCCAGACTTTGACCGCACTCTGGTCCTGAACCTTCGACAGTGCCTCAAACTTCCAGAATCAATTGTAGCTTGTACAATTAGTTGGTGTTGTCACTTTCTTTACAGCTCTCAAGTATTCATTAAGCTCTGTATTTCAAAGTTCTTAATGATAGCTTAGATGTTCGGTTGAGACACTGAGGTATTTGCGTCTCTGACCCATTCATTTGGAATCTCTGCGTGAAGAGAGACCATTCCAGGCTAATACTTTACTTACATTGCACATTTTCTCCCTAAATTTATGTCAGAAAATTGGTTCCATGGCACTTAGTGTGTATAGAAGGAGTAATCTGGTCAGACACAGTTGCCACACAGGTATCTCGCAGTTTTTTGTTTTTTTTTTCAAGAAGTCCGCAAGTAGGTAGTTCGTAACATGATATGTTGTGAACTCAAATCTATCTTCTCACTTATGTAAACTGTTCGCAAGATTTTTTGTCAAACTTAAGCTCTATTTAAGATGTTAAGGTATGAGCCCCTTTAAGGTTATGTTGTGTGCATTGCTCATGCACTTTTTGGTATTAGAATAGAGTTTTGGATGTTTGGGACACAGCAGGGTTGAACAGACACCTGTGTTGCAGTATATAGAAAGTTCAATTTGACTGGATAGGATGTAAATCTGTAGTGAATCAGTTCTCAAAGGAAGTCTCAGTTGGGACAAGGTGGAAACTTTGTATAATAAGCACTGAGTGATATATTAAATTTTTTATTAGAATTTTTTCTAAAAATTATGTGACCAGAGGAAAATTTACTGAAAAATGAGGAGTGAACTTTTCGATTCATCCCTGAAATAATTCAGTCTCAATCTCTCCGTGTTTTTTGAAGTTCTCTATATTTTTCTGCACAATAAATCTTTTGCTCCATTCACTTTTCTAGAATTTTTTCTTCTCTCTCTCTCTCTTCCTCTGTTGGAAGCCTTCCATTTTTCGATACCAAGAACTGTATGGATTTCAGAAGATGTTTCTTAGTAGGTGACTTAATGCTGAAAATGTGGTTTAATTTAGAAAATTTTCATTGGAGGTCTTCAGCCCCTCAGCTTCTCCATCGATTCGGCAAAAACAGTTATTTTTATCTTTTGTTTTTGAAGTTTGTCATTGGTACCTAATCTGCTCAATTTTTTTGTCCTATTTAGGTCTAGCATGAATTTCAATGAAAATGGTTTCTTGCAGCGTTTATAAGAAAATTTCTACCTTCTAAGGAAGATTGGTAGCAATGTTGGAAGCCCGTTCTTTTGCTGTAGACAGAGAAACTGCCACTTGGCAAGGAAGAGTAAACGGTATTCGACCCCCACCTCCCCATACTCCTCATCACGTCACAGCAATGAGACCTCACGGTAAGAAATACCCTCTCGCGTATCTTTCTCTTTATTTGTTCAGCTACCTATATCTCATCCTCTTTGTTCATTCTCGTGTTTCAATTTGCTTTGAAAATTAGTTGTGATTTTCGATGTACCATTCGCCTTTCTGTATCAGATTCTACACGTAAACGATGTCTAATAGTTTTTTGGGGGGAATATTTGGCTGTTGACTAATTGGATCGCATTTAGCGAAAAGGAACCAGTGCGATTACAGTGTTTTCAAAATCGTGCAACTTCTCCTTTTCTTTTGAACGTACTTAATATATATACAGTATTAAAATATACAAAATTATTTCCTTTAAAATTAACAATTTTATGGTGGGAAGCCAAAACTTTTTGCTATTCTGGGAGATTTATTAGATAACTATGAAGAAGTTTACTACACTGCAATTGCACTGGTTACTTTTTGCTGAATGTGATCTAAATGTAAAACCTGTTGTTAGCATAAATGGACAAATATTAATAAATGCGAACAGAATGGATTTTTACAGATGGTCCATTTTTTATTTTCCAAAATGAAGCACAATCATTAAAGCTCAAAACCCATTAACTTTACTGAGCTCAAACTACAGTATTTTATTCTTACCGCTTTCTTTCCTTTGTTCTCTCTTCTTCTTTTTTTTTGTCAAATCAGAACAGTTTCCAATTTCTGTGTTCTCAGTATTTAATCGTGAAAGTCATTCAGACAAAATGGGGCAATGTCTGGTCTGACTTTGAATCAGTGGATGCCACTTTAAACTTTCTATGAACAATTTGTTGGTTCTGAAAATTCAATTGCTTAGTTCCTGCGGGAAGACTTTATACCTAATCATCACTAATCAATTTTTGTTTCCACAGGTAAATCCAATTCAGATGATCTCTGCTATGTTGTAGCAAAATATGATTATGCTGCGCAGGGAGCACAAGAGTTAGATCTGAGGAAAAATGAAAGATACTTGTTACTGGACGACTCTAAACATTGGTGGAGAGTCCAAAATGCCCGCGGCCATGGTGGATATGTACCAAGTAACTATGTCAAGAAAGAAAAACCTTCATTGTTCGATAGTATTAAGAAGAAAGTAAAGAAAAGTGGCAGCGGAAGCACTAGTGGTTCTAAAACTCTTCCCTGTGCCAACACACCATCAAGAGGAATAGACTCGCCATCAATGTCAAGAAGAATGCACGCAGATCCATCTGAAGCTATCGGCACAGCTGTTGTCAAGTATAATTATCAAGCCCAGCAACCTGATGAACTATCTCTCATCAAAGGCACCAGAATTTTGATTCTCGAGAAAAGTAATGATGGGTAAGTCTCAAGATGAGCTGGAGAAACTTTTCTCTAAATTTTGAATATTCTCACAACCTTTTTATTATACATACCTGTGATGAAATATTTGAGAAAATGGTTGTTAGGTATTGACTCACGTACTTATAATGCATTAAGCCATCGATTTCCATAGCTTAAAAATTGTACATTTTCACTAATGTTGACCAGTGAAGACTTCAAATGTTTAGTTGATTTTTGGGAATTCATTGTCTCTCAATTGTAAAACCTAGTAAGAAAAAAAATGTCTATAGTTTGCACCACGAAAAGTGGCGGGTGAGGGGCGGAGCCAGTCGGCCGGTCGAGTCTATCATTGAAGAGTCGAAGCGCAGGTATTGGCCCAATCGTTACCTTGTCTCAACTACTGGCCAATACCTGCGCTCAACCCTTCAGTTATAGACTGGACCGGCTGACTGGCTCCGCCCCTCACCAAATTGGCCAAAATATATTACGTCACATCAATTTTAACACAAAAAATGAACTTGTAGACGCAACAATTTTACTAACATTACATTCTGTAACTTTCACTATAGTTCGCGCCACAAAAAGTGGTGGGTGAGGGGTGGAGCCAGTCGGTATCTTACGGGCCAATACCTCCGCTTCAACCCTTCAGTTATAGGCTGGACCGGCTGCCTGGCTCCGCCCCTCACGTGCCACTTTTTGTGGCAGGAACTATAGTGAAAGTTACAGAATGTAATGTTAGTAAAATTGTTGTGTCTACAAGTTCACTTTTTGTGTTAAAATTGATGTGACGTAATCTATTTTGGGTAATTGGGTAATGTATCCAGTGCCTAGGAGAAATATTATCACTTCAATCTGTGTGGCTTAAAATATGATCTAGAATGGTAAAGATCGTCAAATTTGTGAATGTATGCTTTCGCTGCTGTTTCAGTATCTTTGGGGACTGTCTGTAAATGACATCAAGGTTCAAGGAAGGGGGGAGGGGGCGTGGCCTAATATAATTTCACTNGGGGGGGGGGGGGGGGGGGTTAGGAGAGTGGTAAGCCAAATTTGATGCAAGGTTCCCAGTGACACTTAAAGCACACTGAAGCCTGAAAATTTTGAAATTTGAAAAAAAGTGAAACTTAACTATTTCATGTTCATTATCATTTATATGAAAGTGAAGCATGGCTGTTAAATTTTTACTTTCTCGCTCCCCTTGTTTGTCCTTCAGAATGAATTCTTCCAATGTGTATGCTGTAATCTTCATCAATTTATGCCTGCGTTTCAGATGGTGGCGTGGACAAAGTGGTTGTATGCAGGGTTGGTTTCCTAGCAATTATACACAAGAGGAAGAACAAGATGACAACATACACACATATGCCATGGCAGAAAACGTTTTGGATGTTGTAGTTGCTCTCTATCCATTCACAGCCAATAGTGATCAAGAGTTGTCATTTGATAAAGGTGATCGCTTGGAGATTCTAGACCGCCCACCGGCTGACCCAGAGTGGTACAAAGCGCGAAATAATCAAGGTCAAGTTGGCCTTGTTCCTCGAAACTATCTTCAGGTTTGTTTTCTCTCATTTAGTTCTGCCAACACAATTTTCCATATTAATAGTACCACAGTTAGGAAAACAGAATTTGGCAGTGATAGCAACACTCTCTTGTATTATTATAATCAATTATAAAAACGGAAAACATAACGTATGACTATATCCACCCTGGTATAGTGCATATCATCATTTCTTCCTTCTTGGTTTCATCTGTGTTTTACGTTGAGTGACCAATGCAAATATGTGTATTACTGATTGATGAAAAGGTGGAAGAAATCGTGGTGTGCACCCTTGCTGTGTTTGACATCATACGCAATGTTTTTTGATGAGCAATATTTCCGCTAATATTTGACATAGAATCTTGGAAAGGGATTGTATTTTTTTTGGCTAATCCACAAGTTTAAGCCAGCTAAACACGATTCTGTATCCAGCACAACTGACCCATTACATATGCAGTTAAGTTGAAGGAAGTAAGGAAAAATAAAAATAGAGCCACCAGAGAACCTTGATAAAATTTGTGTAGAAACTCCAGAAAACAAATGCCAGACCCACAGCCTGACACATGACCCCTTTAGCCGCTGCATCACTGCGGCTAGTGAAATGATAGCGCACAATTTTGCCACTTCAACAAAGGACCCTTTTTGGCAACATTTCAAATTATAAAAATTTCGTTTTGGAACTTCCGAAGCCCATTTGTGAGCAAGTGGTTTATAGGAAGGAACTTTAGGCTGTAATGTGATCAAAATTTAGGTGAGACATTACATAACCTCCCTTGTAAGATTGAATGGAATCTAATCTGTGGTTTGCACCTTTTTAAGGTTTACACAGCTCCTTTAATCATGGTACCTTGAATCTTGAGAACGCGAAATATATATGCTGCTCCGGGCGCCCTCCACAGCTAGCAATGGTGGTGCAGTAGCTTAATTGGAATCGGAGCAATTAGTTGAATCTATTTAATAATGATGAATAAAATGTCTGTAACAATACAAGATGTTAGCAATATGCAATACTGCAGTTAATAAGTCAGGGTCAGTCAAGCCGCAGAGAATAAGATGCCAGGATATCAAGAAGCTGTGAAGCAGAGCAGCCGAGGGATTGCGAAGGAATGTGGGTGGCGAGTGACGAATGATGCTGTGACCCAAACCTCCTTCTTTGAGGTTGGTGGGAGGAGAGCTATACAAAAGAAAACGGAGATTGCCGAAAGAACGTGGCGGGAGGGGTGGCTGAGACCGTAGAGGGGGGGTACCTAGGGACTGGCAAGCAGGTAGCGGCCGGACGACCGCTTGAAACAGCTAAACTTGACTCGTTAATAAAAGTAAGAAAATTTGAGAAAATCGAAAAAACAATTACAGCCTGCAAATCTACAGATCAGAAGCTTTCATTTAAAAAAAAACCATGCAAATCGGTCCGGTGGTTCTCTCAAAGTTAATGTCCCAAAATTCGGAATTTATTCTGAATCATTGGGAGAAAATTCAAGCCCAGTTAAACTTCACTCGTCGATAAACGTAAGAAAATTTGAGAAAATCGAAAAAACGACCACAGCCTGCAAATCTATAGATCAGAGGCTTTCATTTAAAACATAAATCATGCAAATCGGTCCGGTGGTTCTCTCAAAGTTAACGTCCAAAGATTCGGACCTCCGTTTTAATGCATTGAAGAAAATTTGAGAAAATTCTAGGAGAAAATCTGAAAAAATCGAAAAGCAAATTACAGCCTGCAAATCTCCAGCTCAGGGGCTTTCATGTAAAAAAAAGATCAGGCAAATCGGTCCGGTGGTTCTCTCTAAGTTAACATCCAAAGACTTGGAACTTTGCATTTTAATACATAGGATATTTTTATATTTTTCATCCCTCAATAGATAATTTGATTTGGCTCCAAATATTTTGTATTTTTTGCCATTTTTCTAAATGGTAAAGTTAGCATTGTAGTAATTTTTGGTTTAAATAACGGGGCAGTCAGAAAACTGACAAAGTTTGTGTTCAAGTTTTGAGAATTGTAACTTTTATGTAATTTGATACTTAAGATCTGACATCATAGCTTTTCTTTGGTACAATCTTATTTATTTGTCTATGCAATGGCATTATAAAGCTAACTCTCTTTATTTTTGGTCAGGAGTTGAGTGAATATCTAACACAGTCGATGCCCTCTGGTGGGGGAAATGTGAGAGAAGCAGCTCCTGAGAGACCACATCTGGCGGGTAAACCGTGGTATTATGGCTCCATCACCAGAGCACAGTGTGACAATCTTCTTAACACTCATGGCCATGATGGTGATTTTCTTATCAGAGATAGTGAAACAAATGTAAGTAATTTCCTTTCAGAACCTATCCTTCAGTTTTAAGGTAATCCTTTTTGATATTCATCCATCTTATCACAATTTTTTAAGTTCTCAACGTTTTCTACGCACAAGGGTCCCATTAGACCTCTGTTAAAATTTCAGAGTCTTGAGTGAAGTCAGTCAGAGGCAATACAATGACTTCTCACTAGAATTAAAATTTTGTACTCAACTTAACCCTTTCTGGTCGGCGGCAATTTTCCACAGCTGCGAGAAGCGAGGTTACGGTAGCAGCAATGTTGTCAACAAAGACAGGGGTTTCCAAAGGGTCCACCGGAGGCCGCCCCTTGCTGGAGCAGTCGAATATACCCGACATCGGGCCTGCGCAGAAGTTCAAACTTTTGGGCGACTATATCCGACATCGGACTTAAATGCGTTATTTTTCACGGCGAATATATCTGATGTTGGACCGGAAAGGGTTAACATGCTTTACGAGCATTATTGTTCTGGAAAAAACTTTAATTTTGAAGAATCTGCAAGGTATCTTTAAATTTTCTCCATGGAATATAATTTAGCTTTTTTATGGAAAAGTGGAATAATCAAAGAATCCTTTTTGAGTAAATGTAGAATGTAAAACTTTTATATGAAACAGGAAGAGACGAGTCTGCAAAATTTTTAGTAAAGCACTTAAATGCTGAGCATGGCCGAATCTACATCTGTTGAGCTTTTGTTAAGAGTAATCTGACTTTTTTTAAATAAGTTGGCAATATTGTTGCCTTTTTTGTACAATTATATTATTCTTAAACCCTCTTATGCTAGAATCACACGCTGAATGTGGAAGTCATCGGCCAGATGCCTGAATTCTGCGCAACACACGCACAATTCAGCAATGAGACTTAGCAACCCTCAGATAATGTCGGATCTGTTTGAACTATTCAAATATGTAGATTTGACACAAATCTGGATGAAAATAACTCGAATTTGTGAAATTTCAGCTGTTGAGTGATGACTGTTGACTTCCATGTATAATCAGCTGCCAAATTCAGTGTGTGATTCCGGCATTAGTTTTTTAAAAGAAAGCCTCTCAGTATGTACGGTTCTACCGAAAATTTTTCAAAATCGGCACTTAGACATAACTCAATATACTTCAATTTTTCTTTTCTTCTTAAATTATAAGTAAGGATACTCAATATTAAAAAAAAGTATCTAAATTATTATTGTATGTTTCTTAATTTTTTTTCAGATGGGAGACTATTCAGTATCGTTGAAAGCACCTGGTCGCAACAAACATTTCCGAGTTCACGTGGAGGGTGCTTTGTATTGCATTGGCCAACGAAAATTCCACACTCTGGACCAGTTAGTAGATCATTATCAAAGAGCTCCAATCTATACTAATAAACAAGGAGAAAAACTTTACCTAGTTCGTCCGTTACCTCACAACAATGGTTCATAAACCAAATTTCTTTCTTTTAAATTTTTATCATTTACTAAAATTTTGATTAATTTATCTGTTTTCCTCCATTTTTTCCAACTTATATCATATGTGATGCGCAGAATTTTTTAAGGGCGGGGGTTATGATAGAGGCATTTTATAATTTTTCTACTTGACCACTGGAAAATTTTTGGTAAAGAGTGGCTGTTAGTGTAAGATAAAATGGTGCATTTTGAATTTTTACAAACTTTTCATCAATCGTTAAAAAAGTATGAAAACTTAATAACTTAATTGAATTAGTTTGAGTCATTTGTGTTTTCGCTCTTGTTTCATTTTCTTTTAATGACAAGGAAAGGCTTTGTAATTTTCCAAAACATCCTTGGACTTTTTTCACTCATAGCCACCATCTTTTTTTATTTTTTCTTCGTTTTTAATCTTATTTATGTAGGGCTGATGAATTTGTGATTATCATATATTTATCATATACATATACATATATTACTAAGATGCTTTTTGCCATTTTACTCCTGATATTTGCTTTCTGTAAAATTTCAACAATGGAGCTCTGTGGATGAGAATGTATAACTCATCAAGGAATAAGTTACTGCTCTTATTTTAATACTTAAGAGTTTTAATTTTACATTGATTTAGTGCACATGAAAGCTGAAAAAGCTCTCTTTACTCAGGTTTTTTTTGAAGATACGCAGTTACCAGGCCTCCAAATGAGGATTCTGATAACATCATTAATAAGAATGATGAAGGAAAAGCACAGTAATAATGTTTACTCAATAAAAATAGAAAGTTTGAGACTCATGTTTACCAGATTGTCTCTGAAAATCTGAGAACTATGAACTGAAAAAATATTTCCGTTTTTTTACTTCAATGATGAAAACCATGAAAGGAAAAAGATCAATAGAAGTTTGTGTGGTACTATCTCCAAATGGTCCATAAACAACCAGATGTTTCACCCTCGGACGGTTTTTCTTTAATTCTGTTTTTACACAGTGTTCGATTTTTCACTGTGAAAGCGATTGCATTTGATACTTCATGTGTCTTATGACTAATTGGAATCATGAAATGTCAGCCTTCCGACAAGGCCATTTCAAGTTCTCAGTTGTTTGAGAAAGTTTCGAAAAGTCAGACAAAATACTCCAAAGATGCAGATAAAGCGACAGCTTTATCTCCCTGTATAAACATTATTTATCCACCCTAGCGATAACTTCTTAGTCAATGATAATATAATGTGTAAGGCTTCATTATTATTTTAATTTACTTCTTTTTTTTACTTAATTTACGCATCACTGGTGTTCTGTTGTGTAATTTTGTTTTGTAAATGTAGAAGTGATGTTTGCCCTGTAAATAGTTCTCATTTGGTTTAATGACTTCTAGCATATTTCATGTCAGATTTCTTAGATTTAATCTCTGTCCCCAAAAATCAAACTGAGAATTTTTTTTTTCTTCAAAAAAGTTGCTCATTACAATTAGTTCTAAAAAGATCTTGCGTTTTGCTCACCTCAAGGAATGAAAGTACTTCCGCTATTTGGTAAGAGAGGGAGAAAGGATAAATTATATCTTTTCATTAAGTTTGTTTTAAGACTCAAAATTAGCTCGTCCAGAAAAAGTATTAAGCCAGAAGGAGAATGATTAATTACGGCACTATATCACAATTTCCCTTTCAAGAATTTCACACAAGAAACAAACAAGCCTTCAAGACAAGTTTTAGTGATTTTGCTTAACATTGGTCAAATTGAAAGGCATGACACCATCTGTTTAGCATTCTATTAATGAAAATTGGATATTTTTTTTTTGTCAGAAAAAAATTTCTCTAACAAAGATTTCCTTAACTCCGTAGCATTGTTTCTCAGGCTCAAATTTTTGCTTTGAGAATCAGGTTTTACGATTGTGCGAAATTTTTAAGAAAAAGGGGCACAGAGCTTCAATCAATCCTGTGAGCACTGACCAACGCGCCCTACTCCTTCCTCAGGCTGTCATGTTTGGTTAGAATTCACACGGAAAGAAAGAAAAAACTTTCTTTTATTTCCCCCACTGAAAATTTCTCCATTCCTCTCAACAATAAAGTTCTAATGTCCTGTGAGTCACAGGACGAATTTGATATCAGTATTTCTAAGATTAGAATTAAATTGAAAGCTTTTTACCTCGTATAATATGATTCCAGTTAATGCATTTTGGATGTGCTTCATTCAGCTTCTCGGAAAACATAATTTAAGTATTTTTTAGATCACAACTACGCATGACCATTACTTTGAGGTGAATTTCTGTACATAGGTAATTTTCTCCCATTACACATTGAAGCATTCTTTAATTTAAAATGTATAACATCAGTGTGCCACATATGTATTATTAATTATTTTTCGACCCATGAGTACTATTTTTTATAACTGGACCATACTCCTTTCTACCCCGACTATAACTCAACAACTTGAAGATTTTTAGTTCCAAATCATGCAAGAAATTTTTCTTTACTCTCCAATGCTCTAGAATTTAGCAAATTTGTAATTGGAAAATACGCTTTGCTTTCTCTGTATGGAGCCCACTAAAATGTTTCCTTTTTTGTACTTTCGGCATTTTTAAAATTATTTTCTTTCCCTAGTTTTCCCAGTTAGTAATATTGTACCGTCAGACAGCATTTTATTTCCTATTTTTAGTTGTGACTAAGAAAAAATTAACATTTCTCAGAAATTTCTCTAGCTAGATCTCGTAGTATCAGTTGTCACCCATGCAAGCCTTTTTCTGTACCGTAAGAAAAGGGAATCATAAGCATAGATGGATACTAATTTTATGTACCCTCTTTGAACGTCTATATTATGCCTACATCAAAAGTCGAAATGACTTCTCAAATTTTCATGACTTATTAGAACTTACCATCTTCAAGTATCTATAATTATTAAAAGGCACAACATTGTAACTTTTAGTCTTACACTCCATGGTTGTATCATTTAGTTTCCCAATGCATTGAGGTATGTAATTCAGTTCGCTAATTTAACCAGTTCAGTCTGTCAATCCTTTAGTGTTTTTATGTTTTTCATCTTGAAAACATACTTTGATTTTGATTAATGCCTTCAGCTTCCCATCAAGTTTGAATACTTTGTAAATGAAGACATTTTTAAGAAGTAAATAAGGACAAATCAGTGATCCCTCCTACGAACTCTTCTCTCCCTAAGTGAAATAGTCATGTGTTTGTTCAAACAATATTTTTTGGAACTTCAGTAATGTTCAGTTGGAGATAAATAAATCAGTTAAAGTCCACGCCTAATAAGATTACGCACTTTTAGACTAAGACAGAAAATCCAATATCTTGATTCTTGAATTTTCTTTCCATGCTAAACTGATGTCAGTGCATCTTCTGTTACAGTCCAAAAGTGTGTAAACTTAAGTGGCAAGGACTTTATCAGAGGATGATAACAGAATTGATCATTAATCAGCTGTTGAAATGCACACATACAAAAAAAACCAGAAGCGTGCATAAAAATAAAATAAACAACTTCTAATAAAAAATGGAATCTATTTACTAGAGGAGTTACGACTTTCACCATTTTGAAATCCTAAGCTAGCATCATCAAGAGCTCAAGTATTGTAAACAGCAGTTTTTACGAATTTACTAAGATTAAAGTTTACAAAGTATTCTTTTACAGAGTGTAACATTCCAAGCTTCGCTTTTTCAGATGAATGCGTTTTTTCACAAACAATTTGAAAACTGTTTTCCCAACTTACAAAACCAATTCATTGGTTGCGGATCAGGGGTTTTTTTTCCCCCGGAAAAGGGTCCATTGATCCATGACTTCCATAATTTGTTCTTTTGTGTCGTATTATCTTTTTTTTTTTTTTTTTTTTTTTTTTTTTTTTTTTTGTTCTACATTATTTTCTATGAAGGAAATATCGTCATTTAGGAAGGCTGAAGTATTTTGTATCAGAGATTCAAAAGAATTCTCAACAGACCCAACTCCCCTCCCCCTGTATTTTTTTTTCCTTGCTGAATGCCTTTGACGTTAACGTGAGCTTTAGTTCAGTGATAATGGGTTTTTTTTCTTTTATTTATTTTTTTTCTCTAGATATTCTAGTCATTAGCGTTTGTAAAATTTCCCCCATTATATCTTTTCAATACCATAAGTTTACAAGATTCATTATGTTCTGATAACTGTCTTGAGTTTTAATACATGTTTAACATTTTTTACACTCCAAAAATTGTGTTACTGCACTCCTACCTCCTCTCATCTCAATAAATTTTCATACCTTTGCAAATCCTCTTTTTTTTAAATGATTGAGGAGCGTTCCAGATGAAAGGCTAAAGGGCATTTACGCCCTTTTACCAGGAATTTGGTTTATAGCTCCTCTATACTTTACTCTGTTTATGAATCAAATCTCAGATCAATTTGCTAACTTTTTCAACCAGGGAACCGTTTTCTCTAGGACATGACTATAAACTTTGGAAGTTTTTTTTTAAAAAAAGCCAATAAGTCCAAGGAGTGTGTGGAAATTTTTCACCCAAAACTCCTCTAATGATTTGCTGAATGAGAATTTTAAAAATGCTTTCACTTTTTACTCTAAAATCACCCTTTTGAGTGGTTCAGATTTCACAAAATGTGTCAGAAAATTCTTAAAAACTTAGGTCACCCTTTTTCACAAATCCTGTCTAGCATACTGCCACTTAATCTTGTTTGTGAGAACAGATCAACGCAAGGAGTATTTTGGACCAAAAAATTCGGACTTCTTGACTCATTTTACAGGGGACTCGATAGGTTTCCACCCAATCAGAGAACTTACGATTTTGACCCCAAAATTTTACTTCATGTAACTTGTGTTGATTTTTCTCGATTTTGGCCAGAAGGCTCTGTCAGGCTTCCTAGCCGGAGAAACAAATGTTTTTGACTGTTTTGAGCATACATAGTTTTAATTTAGTTATGCAGGTATCAATTGGTATTCAGGAACTTATTGCTAATGGAAGATAGATAGAGGAAAATAAAAATGAATCAATTTATTTGGAAATGGTAGAAAAAGCTGAGGTTCTTGCAACAGGAGTTTTTGATAGTTTGGATACATCTGTTTAAATGAAATCAGTGTAACGGAGAAAAATAATTAATTGTTAACAAAGAGGGTGGCACTGTTTTCAAAATTAATGTATTTAAATTCTAAGACAGTAAAAAAGAAAAAAATGGAAAATCCCATTGCCAGCAGATCATTTGGCTGGAAGGTTTGTCTTTTCAGTCTGTACATCATTAATTTTTGCATTTGGCTGAAATCAAAAAGAGAAAATGAGTAAAATTAATAGAATGAAACATTCTCTTTGTATTACTAAGGAGATTGAACAGAGCTACTGATTACACAATTGTTTGGCCTTGAATATCATATTTTTATACAGATCACATGCTTAATGCATACCAAACCAAAGAAAAAAAGTCAAAATCAAATCAATTTTTGTTTGAAAAAATCAAAACAATAGCACATGAACAGAAATTGAGTAGTATCAGCTAAATTTCAAATAAATTTGGTGATTAAATTTTGAGATTGGAAAAAGATCCGATAATCAAGAGGGTACTTTTATGAACATTAACATGAAAAAAAAAACCCAAGGATTTTTTAGGGCTGAATAGAGCCTGTGCTCCAGTTTTCCATTTTGCCCCTGTGCGATAATATACAGGGGTACTGCCAAAATAATTTGAGGGATAATTTTGCAATAAAAGGGGGAACTTTTTTGTCCATGAAACATGGTCCTCAAAAATTGAATCAACTCAAACTCCAAAAGTACACAGTAGCTGAATTGTCCTTTCTAATCTAGTCATTTGATGTAATACTTACTTTTGGATGCATAAGAACAAATGGCAGTTCCGCTGACAATTCTCCACCCAATGCACCCAAGTACAATTTGACTTTGACCGAGTATGAAACAACGATACCAAAGGTATCTTGTCTGTCAGGACTAGCCAACCTGAAATAGATAGAATACATAGTACCTTGAGGCTAAGAAATTCTCTGAAACAGAGATCAAACGACACGGTACTTTTTACAAATCGCACAACTTTGCTCAGAGCTCTGAAAACCATCTTTGCTCTCCAACATTAAGTAGGTATTTGAAAAGTATTGCTTCTACTACTGACTTTCGAAGCCAAAGCTGATATTTCCTGAGGTTTTTTTCCTTCTTTCTTTTTATTCTTTTTCCACTGAGTGATGATTAAAAATGAACCAGTAGACAATGAAGGAATTAAAACATCAAATAATTTGGTTCCTCTCCCATAATTTGAAGTCTTTCATAAAGAAAAAGTCGTGCTTGCACCGGAAAGAACATAGAGAAAGACCTTAAAAAGATTTGGATCAATGTGAAAGGAAAGCAGTCGACCCAAATTTCCTAATTAACTCTGAAATAAAAATGAGTATGACCTTAATAATTTGATACTCTGACGAAGTACACATCCAAGTTTTTGAACAAAGAAAATAAATTATTCTGAGCTATTTTTTTCTAAAATATGAATTGGTTACTTTCTCCTTCACTCAGGTAAAAATACTCACAATGTTGAGGATGCGAGATTAGCTTCTTGACTCTTCAGCTGACCATCTAGGGCAATACCTCGTCTATCTTTATTTGACTCAAGCGTTGGAACCAGATACATGATCTTCTGTAAACTCGAGCCGGGTTGGACTGGACAGCCTTCTCTAGAATCAAGGAAAAAAAAAATATTTACACTACAGATTGAATAAAAAACAAGAAATTTAAATCTTATTATTTAGAGTTTAAAAGAGTTCCATGAGGAATTGTTTCAGGGCCTGTAAAGAATTGCCTCAAATGATAATTTGGTAATTTTTTTTTTTAGATTAGAGGGAACAAAAGAGGAACTTGAATCTTGTACACTTTTGACTTCTAACTTAAGAAACAGGTAGAATAATGTTAGAAATATGAGGGTTCTCCCAAAAATAATACAATGGTCACTTCACGAATGTTCAGTCGGAGGACAAACGAATTCCAAAAATTTCAAAAATTCATTTGGTTGTGGAGAAATAGTTTTTACGGTCATCTGCAACCTCCATTTTTTTTCAAAAACAGTTTTTTTGAAACTCCCACAGGGGGTAATATTAGGATAAAACCCAATGCAACATAGGCAGGTTTCAGACAGTGTGAAGATGACCCATTTTTCCGGAGTGCTTGCATTTCTTAGATGGGAAATAGTAATCTTGGATAGCATTGCCGAACATGCCCAAAAGCATTTTTAAAACACTGAAAACTGTTGGCTCTTATCAGCTTTCAACAATCATTCTGATGACTTAATTTCGTAGTTACTTGAATTTTTACCCTAAAATGAAAGACAAGGTTTATCAAAAGTCAAGCTAAATTCATAAATCATCCTTTTGGACATTGGTTAAAACAAAATAATAGGGAATCAGTATCTTTGTCATTTGAATGAAAACTAACTGAGTTTCAAGGCTTGCGACGACAGATCTGTATTGACCATTTTGAAACAGGACAACATCGACTCCTTGTTGGACCATCGCCTTGATTTTTTTCACGACCTTATTGCTATTATTTCGAATACAGATGTTGGCGGCAATTTTCTCTCCATGATGGTACAACTGTGGAAAAATGCGAACAAAAATATTAATCAGCAAAAGACAGGAGATCAATGTCTGTTACTTAAACCTATAATCTGCCTATGTGGCTGATCTTTGACTTCGAATGTCATACAGTTTCCATTGTTTCCTCGAAAAATTTAGTTTTTCAGAAACGAGTCATTATTGAATTCATCAATTCAATTTTTCAGAGTAGACAACATTCTTTAGAATTTAGGAAAATATTAAACTGTATTGTTCTTCTTGTCTTTCTCAAGATTGGGAAAGAAGCATTCATACAAACTGGAAAAAATATGTGGATGACATTATGTTTCTGCTCCAATAAAGTAACTGCATTTCTGCTGAAAATTAGAAGGGTATAGAGGAAGGTCAAGAATGAAAAATAACTTCTTTTAATTCCAATGTCCGAGTAAAAGTTCAAGATGAGTGATTTTTGTTTAAACGTATATAAAAAGAAAATCATCCTTAATATCTTACCTGTTTGTCAAGTACCACTTCCAACTCGAGCTCTCCAGGACTTAGCATGAAATCTTTCCGAACAATTGTGCACGGCTGTCGACCTTGCTTTGATGGAGCATATTGGACTTTCCGAATTCCCAAGGCAACAGTACTCCTAAAATGATACACATAATATAATAAAAAAAATTTACTGAAAGCAAAAATGACAAAAATAAAATCACTAGGTATGATCTAGAGAGTTCAGAGCAGAAAGTAAAAAGTAGGAATTTTATGAACGTCTCACATTATTTTCTCATATTCTAGCTTTTCTCGTTCTTGCAAACCATTCTGATTCTAAGTCCATTTTGCTGGTTTTTTGCAGTAAGTTACAAAATTTGTTACGTAAGTTACTTATTGTTTACTGTAAGTTAATTGTTACTGGACTTTTTCTTCACATTTATGGAGATTTTCGCTGTATTTTATAACTTTATAAGGCTCCAGAGTCAAAATTAAAGATACATGAAGGTCTACAGATACCAGTTGAGAGATATGAGGTTTTGCACAACAGCCGCTTTTTCGTTACTTACATAATTAAAATTGGTCCCTACCTTTTATGAGTTCGGTCTGTTTCATTTTCTCCAACAAAAACTTTAACATAGTACTGAACACCGCAAGGCTGTCCCTCTTCCTCTGGTCCTGGTTGGAGAGTGACAGATGCTGGTGCTGTAGGTTGGATGGTGAATATGAAAGGAAATGCATTTGGTCCTAATTTTTTCATGAGACGTTCCTACAAAACAGATTTTGAAAGTACAAAATGGTTTTTTATTTCACGAAAGTTCTGGTAAGAAGTTACAAAAAAAGACAAAAATCATCCCAACGGAATGACTTTAATAGTACCTATTCCTAGTTTGTTTGTTTGTTTTTTTCTGTTTGTTTGTTTTTCCTTTTCTTTTTTTTGGGGTTTTTTTTCCTTAACAAATTTAATTTAAAAATAATGTAACTACAAAAATATGTATTGTGTCTACCTATGTGCATGAAATTGATAAACTTAATTGATTTAAATTCTTCATGATATCTTCTCTGAAATGACACAGGTGTTTTGGACTTTTGAAAAAAGGCAAGCACCTCCAATTGTGCTGCAACTAAGATTTTTAGCATTGAATCCGAGAACGCCATTAATCTTTTCTCGATACGAAAGGATTTTCTGGAAAATTAAGGTACTCCCGAAAAATAATCAATTTTTTTTAATATTTTGGGTACAAATGATACGAATGATTGAATACAATATTTGCTTAAACCCACAAATGTTAGGCTTAACACATTATTCAGGATACTTAGAAACAGTTTTTTGATTGAGAGACAAAAATACTTACTTGCAGTTTTGTGAGATTTTCCACTCTTTTTTCTGGTGGAGGGTAGATTTTCTCGGAGGCAAGGTAAAGGTCTTTTTGGAAATTGAGCCCCATGACTTCATCTTCTTCACGACCATATCGGAAACTGCAAACCACTTGCCCAAATACTTTCCTATCCTTTAAATAATCATCGTCCAGGAGGATTACCCCATCTGTAAACATACTTACTTATTTACTTAGTGTAAAAATCCAGAGATGAAATAAGGTATTACTCATGCCTGTTTAAAACCACAGGATTCTCAGTAAAAAAAAAAAAAAAAAAAAAAAAAAAAAAAAAAAAAAAAAAAATGGTACTTAAGAATGTAAACAAAAAAACAAACAAAAACAAAAAACTCCCTGAATTTTTCGAGTTTTGCAGATGCATAAAAACCCTGATTTAGTCTCTCATTTCTTTTTCTCCTTCTTTTTTTGAAAATGATTAAATACTCAAAGCGCCTCATTTTCTTGCAACGACGACATGTGAATGCAGTGAATGATTACATTTAATTGGGCATCAAAAAACTTTTGGAAAAATTGAAGGCGCTCCGACTCTTTCAATGGATAAGTATGGATGCAACTATTCATGTTCTTGGAATGTCCGGGTTGCATACGCATAAAATTGCAGGCACTCAGGCTTTCTTCGGCAGAACATTTATGGCTATAACCGCCCCAAGGGTCTGAGGGTTGTCTACAATACATTTACAACTGTGCTCACTATATAATCCTCATAATGCGGATGAGTCGTGTTGCGCCATGTCAGAGTTGCCAAATGGTGCAAATTTCCGCAAATCATCTGCCGCTAACATTTCCACAAAGGCACTGCGCATGTCAGTCCCAAAAAACACGACCCGCTTCTTGCTCGGAATAATTATAGTGATTAGAATTTTTATCAGAAACCATGCCAAAAAATCACTGGAGAATCAAGGAAAAGTCGAGGGATTTTATGTTGAATATGTCTGAAAACATCCGAAAATTGTTAAATCCAAGCAAACTTGTCACCCTGCGAATAGGGATGATCAAGATAAGTCGTGATTCCACTCGTTTTTGCCGGAAACGAAGAATTGCACTACTTGGTACCA
The DNA here is from genome assembly GCF_001854935.1 of Bemisia tabaci. Classification (NCBI taxonomy): domain Eukaryota; kingdom Metazoa; phylum Arthropoda; class Insecta; order Hemiptera; family Aleyrodidae; genus Bemisia; species Bemisia tabaci. The sequence goes on along the minus strand of NW_017547202.1, from coordinate 2,328,513 downwards.
CTGCCACGTATGAAAGACAGGGCCGGATTAAGGGGGTGGCCACATGGGCCGCGGCCCATGGCGGCAAAATGAAGGGGGCGGCAAATTTTGCAATCTTTTTTAATGTAGGTATCAAAAAAAGAGAGAAAAAATCGGATTCAGATAAAAAATATCAAACGAGGAGAGACGACAAAATCTCTGAGAGTAAACGTATAGTAATTTCTAATTTTGTCGTCTTTCGGTGATACAAGAGACAACACCTTTAATTAGTCGAGTTAAGAGAGAAACCAAACACGCAATTTGACCTGGAACGGAGCGGCGCGGTGGTCGGCATGAAACGCATAGCGCCTACAAGACTGCATGAATACTTCACGCATTGCGCCAAACAGTGTGGTCAGCACTAGTCAGCAGCGGTCGGCGTGAAACGCATAGCGCCTACAAGACTGCACGAATACTTCACGCATTGCTCCAACTCAGTGCGGTCGGCGCGGCGGCGGCGGAAGGTAAAATCATTAACCACATTTATGTTTGTTCTTTCATAATTTGTTCGTTCGTTTTTTATAAGTGGAAGGCCTTGTCCAAACAGGGATGGTTTTACGGAGCTGAACTTTTGTCAGTGTTAACACGGCTTTCACAAAAAAACGCGTCTCGTACACCCTCCCCCTCCCCCACCGGCACGTTCACTTGATGGTTTTTATAGATCGTATTCGACAGATCACACAGGTAAAATTATATTGATATCGATTGATTCAATAATGTAACCACACCTGTAAAAGTCAATTTAGAAATCCGAGGTAACGGGTCTTATGTGATCGAATTTTTATTCTCTCGGGTACCAAAAATGGCAATGAAAAGTGAAATTGTTAGGAATTTTCTCATTTTCAGCTTTTCCAAATTAAATCCTAAAATTTTTGTTTGAGGTTATGTTCTATTGTCTTGAACCAAACGATACATCGAACCAATGTCGAATACGATCTATTGATATTCCAAAACGAATGAGAAGGGGCGGAAAAATACAGGCGGCCCATGGGCGGCAAGTAGGTAAATCCGGCCCTGATGAAAGATAGTAAATAATGAATAGGACACGATTTTTACATACTTCTGAGTAAATTATATGAGAAGATTCAGAGGAAGATAGTTCGTTTCATTTACTTGGAAATATGAAAAAAATCGTAACATATAGATTATATACTCGTACTATCTTCCGCGTGTAGCAGAGTTGTGTGTGATTTCCGATAAAGGCAGGCGAGAAATTTCCGCATAAACAGTCTCCATTTCATTTCTTATTAATTGACCTATTCCTCTTATCAATTTGATTAAATACTCAAAGCGCCCTACCTTTGTTCAAAGACAACGTATGAATGCAACAAGTATCACATTTTGTTATCATAAGCGGGAAGAATTGAAGACGTTCCAGCTTTTTTAATGACTGCGTGTGGATACAACTATTCGTGTTCTTGGGATATCCGGGTTGCATACACAACAAATTGCGGGCGCTCGAGCTTTCTTGAGTACAATGTATATAGCTGCGGTTGTTAGCTCTCAAGAGTTTTCTACGTTGCATTTACAATCGCGATTACTATGAGACGAAATTCGGATGAGCCGTATAGCACCTTGGCAGCGTTGCAAAATGGTGCATATTTCCGCAAACCATCTGCCGAAAACATTTCCGCCAACGCATTGTGAATATCAAACATGCAAATCACGATCGATGAGATTTCCGCGAACCTCTCGTTTCATTTACTTGGAAATATGAAAAAAATCGTATCCTATTACTAGGGGCGGTAGCGACCCCATCAAGCCTATAGGGATCTCCAACAACGAAAATGGGAGCCGCTACTGTATCTTACACGAACCCGTTCAACTTTTGCGTTATTTTGAGATATCTCCGCAAAAACTTAACGAAACTCAAAACCCTTTGCACTCTGGCTGGCAAACTTAATTCCTCGCCTACAGGCGAAATTTGGAGCTGATTCATTACGCAGTTAATTGATAATCGCTAATTAATTGCCGTTTTTTGGTCACTGTTTCAAATCACCCGCGCCACATTCACATTCGTGCCTCGAAATTTTGCCTGTAGGCGAAGAATAGATTATACTAGGGGGCTACGCCCCCTGGCCGCTACGCGGCCCTATTTTTACCCTCCTATCAGTGTTAGTTTTATTTTTCCCCTAAAAAATTACGATATGGTGTATACTTTAATTTTAAACTTTACTTAAAATTACTTTAAAATCAAAAGGACGCGTTTTGGAATGACTGCTTGATGAAATATTGCAATAAAACAATGAACAGTGATAGTCAGGTATTAATCAAATTTTTCATGAGTCGGGGATCGAACCCATACCGTGTTCAGGCTGAACGCATTCGACGTCTCTGACAACTCGGCCACCGCTCTACGTGAGGACTATCGCGCGAATCTTGTGTAGATAAGTGTAGAGCTGATACGCAGGCTACACACCTACTGCGCAACCTCCTCGACCACTGCGCATCCTCCCGCGCATAGCGGTAGCAGTACCGGAGCACTCTGTAAACTCACTCACTTTTATAACGTGATTTTAAAAAAACCTGGGTCCTTTTTCCAAAATCTGATTACAGCGGGCTCATCTAGGGCCTATTACCTGTCGATTTACGCAAGAATCATGGAAATCGGCCCGGTAGAACGCTCAAACGAACTATGACAAAAAGTATAAATTTACATTGTTTAAATGGGAGAATTCGCAACTTTACCACGTAATATAAAAAAACCTGGGCCATATTTTGAAAATCTGAAAAGAGTTGGCTTACCTAGAGGCAATTGCTCGTCGATAGCCGCAAAAATCATGAAAATCGGCCCGGTAGAACGCTGGAACTAAGCGTTACCAGTTTCGCAAAATTAGGAGGTCTTGGAGCTTATAGTATAGATACCATCTTCCGCATGTAGCAGAGTTGTCAAATTATGCAAGGAATCGAGACGTAATATGGTCGCTGATTGCAGAGTGAAAGGATTTCTTGGATTTTAAAATTGTTTGACTTTTCAGATATTTTTGAACATAAAAATCCACGACTATTCCCTAGCTTTCCAGTGTATTTTTTTTTGGCACGGTTTCTGATACACACTTCAGAGCGTAAAGTTCCTTGAAAGTTAAAAATTGCAATGTTTTGGCTCGAAGCAAAATGCATTAGCTTTTCCCGACATATATGAGGATTGGGAAAAATTCCTTGAGTCTTACAGGCACCATCCACGGACTAAAACAAAATTGAGAGACTTATCTACTCGAAACAAAAACTGCGAGATTAGGGGTTGACCCATTTATTTACTTACGATACTGAGGGAGCTTAGTTACAGGATTAGAGGGCAACTGCATGAAATGGCACCTACCTATTGGCTCCACTCCTGAAATATGATCGACGAAATCTCTCTTGCCAAGATAGATCGTTAGTTTACCGTTCGGGGAGGTTTTTTTGAACACTTTAAAATTAACGACCATTTTTTAAATAAAAAATAAAAAAGGGGTGGAAAAGAGTGTTCAGTGAGTGAACACAAAGTTGAATGCTATCGAGGTTCACTAATTGGTGAAGACAAAAAAAAGGATAAAAGTGGATGGGCAAAAACAAAATTAGCAAATTAAATTAAAATTGCGTTAAGAGATACGGAAAAAAAAAACACTGCCCGCTAAGTTCCGAGGGGGGAAATGAGTTTGTCATCTGGGCGGAATGTATTTATACAGGCATCGAAGATACGTGGATGGCATTGAACGGCGAAGGCTTCCTAATCTCATTACCTGGGGTGGCTGTGACGAAACTAGGAGGAGTAAAACACTAGCCATTCGATTCGCTTTTATCGAATGAGATGAATTCCTCAGGAAAACGAAGCCCTAAATTGCGGACGGGTATTTTGCTCCAGATTTACTCATTCACACCCCGTGACTTCCTTTCTATCAGCTGAGAATTTTGTGTCAAACCTAGGCTCTTGGTTTATTCGTTCGATTTTTACGTAGGTGTTAATTTATTAACCCCCTGGCAGAAAACGCAGAGGACGCCCTGCCAAATCGTGGATTGAGAGAATGAGGTAAGAAATGAGGAGATCCGATCTGCCGGAGGAGCTCTGGTCCGTAGTAGTAGATAATTTATTATCTCTGTAGGTGCGGGCAGCGAGAGAACTAAGTAAAATCCGTTAACGCTACGGACCGCAAAAAGATGAATGAAGAGGGATCCAAAGTTCTAATTCCCATTAATATTCCAACTGACCTCTCGCTGATTTCACTTGAAAGAAGAACAGAAAGGCAGAAAATGCCCGATCTGGCAATCCTGGGATCGCCGCAAACGTTAGGAAATTTTCAAAACATACGACTTCTCGCCCTTTTAACCCTTTTTGGATTACTTATACCGGAAAGTTGTTTGAAAGGCTACTTTTTCGCCTTCAATTGAGAGGATAGGCAACAAATGGTTCCCGAGAGCCAAGATAGCTGTATACACATATCATCGTTCGAATAACTAGACGCGCGCGGACAGAGAATAAGAGCCCACATGAGAAAGGCGTGGACGAATCGCAATTTTATAGATAAAACAGACATTGTGTCATCGAATCGGCTAGACGGTATCAGTCGGATTGCGGTAAACGGATGAAGTTATTTTTCCAGGGGCGCAGGAAGTTTTCAACCTTCCCATTTTGGGAAACCCTATTGTCTCCCAAAGTTGTCACAGCTGTGACATCTTCTCTGTCGTTTGTTCGCACAAATTTCCGCGATTCGGCAAAAAGAGAAAAAAAAACAAAAAGGCGAATTTTTTGCGACTTTGCGAAAAATAGAAATAAAGAAACATGCGGACTTCGAAGAAATACGCGATTTGAACACTGCTGCGAGCTGGCCTTTCCGATTTTCTCAGCCTTTCCTTTTTTTCGAGAGCGACCGCGCGATCATGATTGCGTGATGAGAGGTTTTTGCACCCGCGAAAAAATATACGTGAAACATATTCGTGGTTAAAACGATCGTAGACGATAACTTTTCCTACCTAATTGGTTAGTCCGAAAACGAGCATTTGAGATCTCCTCGACTCACTTTTCCACAAGAGACAAAATGCACTTCCTGCATTTTGGCATCGTGTATACCACTGCTACAGCGCGCCGCGCCACACGCTTATTCACCATCCGCGCACTACAAGTTATTCGAAAGATAATATGTGAATACAACTATTGTGGCTCTCGGGAACTCTTTGTTGCCTATGCTCTCAATTGAAGGCGAAAAAGTAGCCTTGCAGACAACTTTCCGGTGTGCGTGATCCAAAGGTTCCGCACCACTCTCGATAACTTCTTTGTTGAGCAAGCTGCCAAGCTGAAACTTGGGGGGTAGATATCTGACTTTATTTTTCTTTTTTTTCTTTCCAGATCGCAACACTTGCATTTTGTGATTCATCAATGGAGAGAGCATGAGAAAAGAACAACTTCGACGGGAAGTTTAGGTCTGTATCCATGACCCTATCAAAACGGCGGCCGGATATTGTTCGAAATGGTCAGAAAACAATATCTCTGTAACTTGTGACCAGGTTTGCTTCAAAAATGGTTATAACTTCAGTATTATGCTGTTACTAGTTTAAGCTATTAGAACAAATAAACATAGGTAGCTATTAAAATATTTAATATTACGGTTTTATTTTATTTTATATATATTATATTTTATTAAATTACGGTTTTATATATTACAATAGCTAATTTTACGGTTTTCAAGTTAGTTTGGGTTATGCTGAACACACATTTGATGCTACCTTTTCAAAATACCCAATCCTTTCTAAAACTGCGACCTTAACACAGCGAAAAACTGGTATTTTTCCGGTTCTCCAATTGATATGCTTCAAACTTTGTCAAAACTTAGTTTCTTTGGAAAAGCTGCGAAATGTCAGGAGAAAAAACATAAGTTGGGAAAAGCAGGGAATATAGTGAATTCACTATACAAAGGATTAGACTGCAGTGGATTGTAGGTAACTAGCGAAGCTCAAGAGTGCAGGGGGGGACACCAGAAGTGAGGAAAAACGGGGAAAATCATGGGAAATAGGAAAAGCTCAGGAAAAACATGAAAAGGTCAGAAAAAAGGGGATGGAGGAAAGCCTTCCGGCACTCGCTATTTACTTTGAATGAAATGGATTGCTGGTTTCTGATGGAGATGGACACTATCAGGGAAGGATCGGGAAAAACAAAGGATAAAGGAAGTTTACAACAAGAATTTGAATGGGGAGGATTGCATGAAGTTTTTGACTTAAATTGTGGTTGCGGGTGTGGGGGAGAATATTGGAAATCAAGAAGATCAGAGAAATATCGGGGCGGGGAGGGGGAGGAGGGGGGGGATACAGGAAAATTGTTTGCAAGTGAATTAGAATAAAGAGGCTTGCATGTTCCTAACAAAAGTTGGGAGTGTCAGAGATAAGAAAAAAAAATCAAAGAAGACAGTGGAAATCTACGAAAATAAGAGAATTTCTTTTGTTGACCATGGACACAAAACATTCTCACTGTGTTATTCTTGAAATGCCTGCTCCACCGGTCTAACCGTTGTATGGAACCTTGTCTGTCCTTCATGTGCCCATGCTCACTCGTCTTTTGTCATCCAGAGTGCTCAACAGCACAACCTTCCTGGTATGCGTGTTTTACTGAATAAATCTTGCTATGTGATCGTCAACCCGTGTCTGTCTTTTTCTTCAACCCACAAAACATATCACAGTGCTGAGATCACACATTCTAAAGATAACAAACATCCATCTATCAGTCTATCTACCTATCAAATTGATTCTCTACTCTCGGTTCTGGCAAATACAAAAAAATTTAACACTTTCAACTCATGAGGCATATTCAAGTAATGCAAAACATATCTATTTTCTTAGATTATTCTATTAGTTCTTGTGGATACTTTAATCATAACTGACGTGTCTTACCTTCAGAAATTTTACAGCTGGCATTTTTTGATTAAGTTCTTCAGATCTTCAACTGTCTGCAATCTTGTGGAATTGCCTGATGGTTGAATGCAGTTATTTGTTAAAAAAGATAAACCTGGAGGTGTGGTCTTTAAACATTCTGATGGAGAGTGTAAGAAGCCCCCAGGCATAAGAGTTGAAGGACCAAAAATTTCCTTTAATAAACAACAAGGATGAAATAAAAAAATTAAAAGCTAAGATGATTTTTTCACATACATATTTAAGATTACACATTCATTTGCAGATTCTTTTTTATTTCTTGAAATTTTCGATGATTTTCCGTCATTCTGGCACAGTTATTGAAGATTTTAAGTCAGGCTTGATAGGTTTTCTTTATGAAAATATGATAATGACAGACTTTATAAAACGCAATTACCTAGATAGTGAGTTACGAGTTCTAAGAATTTGGCCGTTGATATACCTGCTACATATTCCTTGGAAGATTAGCTGGTTTCTTCAGCAAGGTGCATTAATCATTTCAGAAATCAAAATTGGGCGAGTAAGGAAAGTTAATAGTGCTAGACAGAGATTGCCAATATAAAGCAAAAAAGAATTATGTATTGCTTTATGAGTTTTCTCCACATAAAGGGTGAAGATCCTAATCTAGATTGTATTCAACTATTTAACTCAACCACTAATATTTTTGTTCAGACTCAATACAATATTTGATTTTGTTGACTGAGACAGACCAGTGGGTGGGAAATGATAGGGATGAAACAACAAATACATCAGGAAATGATGGTGCAGGAAAATATGATGTGTTTGAAGTCATACGGCATTATGGTTACCTATGAACCTTACCTTGCAAACTGCGTAAAAGTTATGATCGCTAATGGAATGTTCGCAGATTTTATCAGTTGAAAATGCCAGGCAGTCATTACATTCGATGTGCTCTGAGAGATGGGGTGTGTCCAAATTCCTTTTTTTACCAGAAGAACCTGCAAAAAAGAACATATGAAAACTTAGATGGTATGATAAGGCACTAGACAAGGTCTGAACTAGAAGCATCACACATTTCCTCTTCAAAATATTGCGCAGAAAACTATTCACACAACAGGAAGTTCGAAAATCAACTCCTGAACAAGATAGGAAAAGTATTTTTGACACGATCAAATGGAAGTTAGATCATACAAAATGACATCATTCAAATTGTTTCCCGTATGAACGATGATAGTTGTAAACACTTATATCTTATTTGGGAGTTGATTTCCAGGTTTCCTGTCATGTGATTTAATTCATACCTTGTCTAGAGGCAAATTTGGAGACAAGGAAAGGGCAAGTTATATTCTTAACAATAACTATCCATCAAATCTTAGTAAGATTAACTACAAGCGCAGCACCCAATTTTCTATGAGAATACATGGTTTTTGAGTGTCTTGTTGCCTGACAAACTTAAGACTACAATAAAATAATCTATTCATCAAAATCTCCATGATTGATTCTTCATTTTTTTACGATGGGCCTTTAGACAAGGTATGAATTAAAGCATAATGCTACAAATTTTCTCTTCAAAATTTCACAAGTAAAACTAATCACACCAAGGGAAGTCTAAAAATTAAATCCTGAACAAGATATGAGTGTTTTCTATTAACATTGGCTAAAGTGCAAAAATACAAATGATATCATTTGTATAATCAAACTTCCATTCGATCTGTGCCGAAAAGACTTAATTGTTAATATCTCGTTCAGGAGTTGATTTCAAAATTTCTTGTTGTGTGAATTGATTTCTATGTAAGATTCTGTAGGGAAAACATGTGATATTTTCCTCTACATCAGACCTTTTCTGATGGCCCATTGATGTACATAGTTTTCGTTCAAGAATCAAACGCCTCAATAGCTTGCAATAGCTATGGTGTAAAAATAATTGTCATCAAACTCGGAACCTTAAGAATAGTAAGTTAATCTGGATGGATGATTACACTTTTACTCCTAATAAGAAGATAAAAAATTTCAATAAATACCTTTAGAAGATTTTTTATTAGAAATGATGACATGCTCAAGATCTACCAGTCGAACTCGGTGCTTCTGATCCACGACCAGATTTATTGGCGAGATGTCAGTAAAGTAAAAAGCATAGTCTTTGTGACCAAAAGTGAAATTGGTAGCCAAGTCCAACACTTGAAGAGTTAGATTCATTCTTACAGGCAGAGGAGCATACAGAAACTCAGCGAGGTCTTTCCCACAATGTTCAACAACTATCAGTCTCCCACAGCTTCCGAAGTATTTTGGTACAGGCCAGCCTTCCTCTGGTTTTAAAATCTACAGTGGAAGAGAAAAAACAGTTTTGCAACTAGCATCAATAAATAAATTGAGTGCCTAATGCTGCTATAATGCTGTGTTTGAAGTTTTAAAGCTCTATTTTTTTAAAAAAGAATCAAATAAAATTCTTGCCAAAAGTTAACATGGATTACTTACAATGGATGAAAAAAAAAAGTTTTTATCACCAACTCCTGAGAATCATATATGTGATGCACCTGAGGCAAGGGGACTTTAGATAGGTTGTAAAATTTTTTAGGAGAGCGGCAAAACACTGTGTTGGTTCAAATAACTTTGAAAACCCAAAACGCCTGAAATGCTCTGAGAGAAAATTTTGGAATTTCTTATCGTTTTTGGGGCAAATGATTCAGAATTAACACCTTAATGCAAAATCATACAGTTATCTCAATTTTTATTTTTTTCAACTTAAATCCCCTTTTCCTCAGGTTTATATCTGGCATATCAACAGCGTAAGTCCGCAATCACATGTCTCGTTTGCATTGTCTGAAAATCTCTGCCTTTATGTTATTTCCTTATAAGAGAACAAATTGTAATCATTCCTTGAAGTTTATGTATAATTTTCTTTGCACAGACAAGAAAAATCAAGGCAGTTTTAAAGAATTGCTGTTGAGTACTTTTCCGTTTAAAAAATAAAGTATGACAGGGAGTCTACGACGTCGCAAACCGAGTTATGTGATTTCAGACTAACACCGTTGATATACTTGATTTTCCTTCATGAACAGGTAATGTTACAGGAAATTTCCTGGTTCAAACATCTATAAGTATGCTGCAAGTTTACTACGTAGTATATTTAAATGAATCTTTCTTCAGAGGAAAAATAGGCGGTTGCCATTGAATTCTTACATGAACATCTTCATATTGTTGGGAGGCAAATTAAATGAGATGAGAAAACTAAGGGTAAATAGTCAATGAAAAATAGGAAGATGAAAGGGCGATGCAGTACATCACTGACCACAACAATTCTGAATCATTCCAATGTTAGTATACTTGAAAAATTCATGACCGCATCCCATTTTTCATTGACCAGTACCTTCAAACTTCATTTGGTGCTTTAAATAGAAATATTTTTCTACTCACTTGAAGTAGCAAAGGCTCTGGATTCAGTTTGACCTGAGTCCAATACTGGAAAATTCTATCAGTAGGGCTGTGCGTTTCATCAGAGATCTTCAAAATGTTCATGACATCTGGGAACGAATCTCCTCCACAATAGACCAATTTGTCACTGACATTCCTTGATTGATAAATATGATTGAGTGCAGCAAAATATTTCAGAGGTTTACTGAAACATTCTGTAGAGTTCGAGTGACTGAAGAATTTGTCACATATAAACCGATCCAGATCCTTAAACTCAGAAGACGATGCAAGTTTTTTTATGACAACATCTTGATTGTTCATGTACCCACGAATGGGCTTTTTTGTGTTGACATAGAAAATAATCCTGTCTAAAAATGAGGCGTTTGTTATAATTGAGTTGTTTTGTATGATAGGACATAATTCCTCTCCGTAGCAAAATGGACACTTTGGCCTATCTGCAATTTCAGAAACATTAAGAGACAAAATGTCTAACAGTAATTTGAATAGGATGACAGCTGTTAAGCCTGCACTAATGTGAATCAATTTCTGGTTGGTCAAATTGATTTGAGACGATAGGCTAAGTGCACTGCGAGGTGGCATAGAGTTTTCTATCTTCATCTTGAGTCAATCAGATCTATCAGCGTGAACTTCGGGCACCATCAGTAGAGTCTATCAGACGTCTCCTTTACATAAATCACTCACACATTTAATCCATGTATTAGGTACCACAGAAACTTGACCATCTGATGATGGAAATTTGAGAGGGCTGCAATGTAACACTCTACACTCATGAAATTTAGTTTAGACTAAGATTGACGACTTTCAAATTTTGAGGCTCCAAAGCGGTGGAGCAGGAAATATCTCAGAAATTTTGAAAAAGAAATATGACGAAAGTTGAAATCGGTAACGCAAAATTTTTTAGGAGAAGAAACTCGAAATGAAAATGAAGTTCTTCAATGATGATCACAAATTCAAACTAACCTCTATAATTCCTCATTGTACGTCACTGAAGATGACGTCACAAAAGTGTATTGTTTACATTTGAACATTTGAACAACAACAACATTGGTCTGTCTGCCGTCTGCTCTGTTATCACATGGTTATCAGAGTTTTTAGTTTTTTTAGTCTCTAAAACGCGTTTGTGGTTTGTCACAGGAAATTAAAGTATTATGACTACTGCAGCTGAGAGATTTACTAACGGAAAAAACTTTTTTTTCATAAGCGACCCCTCGGATATTCGGAAGACCGTGAGAAATATAAGCGAAAAGTTTGAAGCTGTTCAACCTGGCAGAACATTCAATACATTCATGTACTGGAGGAAGATATTGAATGCACACTTCTTCAATGCAGTAAGTTGGCCTTGCTTTGATACTTGCATGTTTTTCAGACCATGCTACAGATAAGTTGACAGTTCCCACCCACGCATTGATGCTAGGATCACCTCAGTGGCTAGACACCCTTTGGTACCTATCGTGTTGCCAAATTTTTACCCATAGCAATTTCAACTTCTTTACGTCATCTAAATGTGACTCTTTGCTCAAAATTTTGGGAAAATGGTGGTTTTCATAATCTCAAGAGAAACTGACCTTCTTATCGTAACCAGTAGGTCAATCGAATTGACTTCTCCTCAATTCGGCCTCCTATGGTGTAGTGGTTGTAGCGCCAGCTCTATGATCGGGAGGTCCCGGGTTCGATTCCCGGCCAGGGGACCTGAGTTTGATGGTCTCAAATAATGGTTGCCTGGTACTGGTTGTTAGGGACGGAGGGGAGATGGGACTGAGGCGCAGGATTAGCCCTTGTAGGCTATTTGAAGTGGGAGAAAAAAAATTTAATGTGTAATTTTTTATATTTTTACAAAATCGCTGGAAAAATTGTGAAGTTGAATAGCAATACCGATACTGACGAATGAACATCGTGTATAATTTTGTATGTTTTCATAGAATTGCTGGGAAAATTGCGTATTTTTTTAGTGCTCTCAGAGATTTGCATTAAAATGTTTTATGTATCAACGCCAATCAAAACGGTCACCAAGCACGCAACTATTCAAACTCAAGAGAAGTCATGTAGTATAATCCGAAAATGAAGGAAAATCTTAGCTTTTTGCACCCAAGCCGCCATTATTGACCTCTCGAATGACATATTTGAATATTCACATCATCGGAATAATATAGAATCTTTCATTGACCAGATAATAAAAAAATCAGGAACGCTTTTGGTATCAAAGAATTGCATTTAGGTACGCTGAAGCATCCAATGAAAGACGATACACCTTTCTCCTCATTTTTCTCCTCTCTCTCCTCCTTCATTTTCCTTACCTTCTTTTCTTCTCTCTTTTTTTCTGCTCCTCTCTCTCTACTGCTTTATCTTTCTCTTCCTTCTCTCTACTACTTTATCTTTCTCTTCCTTCTCTTCTCCAACAGATTAAATCTCGATCAATTGATAAATTATTTCTTCGCAAAATCGATGGCAAATCTTTGGACGCTCGTCACTACAAAACTTCTAAATTTTTATTTGAGAAAGGAGCATTTTAGCCCCAAAATCAAAATCGTATTGATGAAAAAGCTAAGATGCTCCAATTCATGTGTTCTGATATTTAATTTGTTAATCATCTGTGTTTTTTCTAGGCATATAATTATTTGTCTCCTGAAATATGTATATTATAGAAATCAATAAGATGAATGAATAAGTTGTAGAAATCGTGAGAATGGTCAAAAACTATAAGTCAAAGATGTATTCATCTGAAAAAGGTGCTACCAGGGGTCATGAAACATCAAGTAGACTGAAGTATCGACCCCTGTGTATTACTACCAAAACTAGCACCAATTTTTGTCGGCGTTTAGCCGAGGGTAAAACCCTCGTTTCCACCGTCCACCACGAGGAGGAACCGACATCAGACGGCAACGCTTCCATCGTCCAACTTACAACTCCCATGGCATTACGTTAATTTGAAATTCAAAATTTTGAAGAAATTTTGAAGAAATTGAGAAGAAATTTTAAAAGACAAAGGCATGGGGCTCATGCCTTTGTTTCACTCGAGATCGGATCCCTATAGCCGGTCCGGACCGACCAGTTTCCTCCTTAAGATCTCTTCTCCGTTCTGCTTTTTTCACACGGACTCCCGCGCGAACGAAGCACAACGGATCTACTCAGTTCCTACGAGATCAGAGGTTTAGTCGAGTGAGATTTAGTAAGGATAACCAGTGACCTCTTCAAGATCTCATGCCATGAAGAGTTGGGTCGGCGTTCTGGGCGCACCCTCACTCACAACAGTGAACAATTCGCCAATGACCGAATGCAGGGAATTCCTCTACCACCGTGCGATCCAGCAGTGAGACAACAAACTCGTAGCTGGATACTCTCTACAGAGATAGAGATTGCTGAAACTTTGTCCGGCTTGTTCGGCCCAGGAGAACAGAATACCCTGAGCCACGAGACCCCGGAACTC